>OZ005742.1:123979650-124232752 GCA_963930735.1 Dioctria linearis | reverse complement strand
AGATACAAAGGAGGAAGCCTACCAAATACAAGATCAACTTATCAATCTGTTATCTTCCGGCGGATTTAATTTGAGGAAATGGGTGAGCAATTCTTCAGATTTACTATCTAGGATTCCCGAACCATACAGAGAAGTTGAACTTCCTTTGCGATTCGCAAGCGATGAGTCCGTAAAAACTTTAGGCATTCATTGGTTTCCAGGATCTGATTGTTTCACGCTACAATACAAAAGGAAATCAGATTGCCTCTCTACAAAGCGTTCTATTCTTTCAGAAATTGCAACGCTTTTCGATCCACTTGGCTGGATATCACCAATTATAATCATTGCCAAAATATTGATGCAAGCTTTATGGCTTGCAGGATGTTCATGGGATGAACCCATACCGGCACCCATTGATAAACAGTGGCGCGAATTTAAAGCAGATTTACATCACATTAGTAGCATCAACATACCGCGTTGGTTACATACTACAAGTAACTTATCCACCTGCCAAATACACGGATTCTCAGATGCTTCTAATCAAGCGTATTCTGCTGCCGTTTACATTAGAGTTGTTGATGACGAAGGAGTTGTTCATGTTAATTTACTTATGGCAAAGTCAAAGGTAGCGCCGGTTAAATCTGTATCTCTCCCACGTCTTGAATTGTGCGGTGCGGTACTCTTGGCACGAACCATCAATCGGGTTAAAACAGATCTACAATTCGATCTAGTTCCCACGTTCGCGTGGACAGATTCTTCTATTGTGTTAGCCTGGATTCGTAGTCACCCTAATAAGTATAAGACATATGTCGCTAATAGGGTGTCGGAAATTCAGGGTTTGATCGACATCAAAGCATGGCATCATGTAAAATCTGCTGACAATCCAGCCGACTGCAATTCCAGAGGAATTAAGTCTTCATTATTGATTGATCATGAGTTATGGTGGCATGGACCTCATTGGCTGCAGGACAGTGAAAATGATTGGCCGAAAACTAAAACAATTCCAGCTAATGAACCTGAAACGGAACAAAGACGCGTAACTCATTTCACAATAGCTCATTCAAACATCGATGATTTGTTTGGAAAATTCTCCAGCTTTGCCAAATTGCAACGAATCGTCGCATATTGCATTAAGTTCATCAATAAATGCAAAAGGGTGTCGGCGAAATCCACAGAAGAACAACCCATGGATCCAAAGATACTTCATCCAACAGAAATCGCTCAAGCAAAAATTCGGCTAATTAAAGCAGCACAAAATGCCGCTTTTGGTACTGAAATTAAATATTTACAAGAACAAAATCCGCTTCCAGTTAGAAGCAAGATTTTATCACTCAACCCTTCTTAGATAACAATGGATTAATTCGGGTAGGTGGTCGATTGAGAAATGCTAACATTTCTTATAATCAAAAACACCCAACACTCCTTCCAAAGGACAGCAAACTAACCATTTTAATTATTGAACACTTTCATACAAAAACGCTGCATGGAGGCCCGCAACTGGTATTATCCATCATTCGAAACGAATTTTGGATTCCACAAGGACGTAAAACCATAAAACAAGTGTTACATAAATGTATAACTTGCTTTAAGCAATCCGCAACTATTAAAAATCAAATTATGGGAAATCTACCTTCACCACGGGTCAATATGACTAGACCGTTTCAACAAACTGGCCTAGACTATGCTGGTCCTTTCAATTTAAAGGTTTCTAAATTTCGAAATAATAGGGTATATAAAGGGTATATATGCATCTTCATTTGCATGGCAACCAAAGCCATTCATATAGAAGCTGTGTCAGATTTGTCCACAGCAGCCTTTATAGGAGCTTTTCGCCGTTTCTCCAGCCGAAGGGGGCTCTGCACAGATATCTTTTCAGACTGTGGCTCTAATTTCGTTGGAGCTGACAAAGTCCTACAAAAAGAATTCAAAACAGCCATATTGCAAGCTAACAAGCAGATGGCAGAAACATTAGCCCAAGAAGGGATATGTTGGCACTTTAACCCGCCTGCCGCACCTCATTTTGGAGGATTGTGGGAAGCCGGAGTTAAATCCATAAAATTCCATTTAAAGCGAATTTTAGGGAACTCTTCATTGACATTTGAAGAATTCGCAACTGTTTTGACACAAATTGAAGCCTGTCTGAATTCCAGGCCTCTATGTCCTATCACAGAAGATCCAGACGATCTCAATGTTCTAACTCCGGGACATTTTTTAATTGGCACTTCCTTATTACTTCCACCAGAACCTGTGTTGGAAAATAAGGTTTCATCATTCACCAGATGGAAACATCTCCAACTGTTGCAACAACAGTTCTGGCATAAATGGTCTCACGATTATCTAAATTCCCTGCAAAATAGACCTAAATGGCAGACTCCAATATCAAATCCTAAAATAGGAGATTTAGTTATTATCAAAGAACCGAATCTGGTAGCGAGCCGTTGGTTATTAGGACGAATAATTGAAGTCCATCCAGGTGCTGACAACTACATTCGTGTAGTCAGCATAAAAACGAAAAATGGTCTTGTAAAACGACCAATATCCAAAATATGTATCTTGCCGATACATGACAATTAAATGCAATATAAAAAAAAAAATGTATATCTATACACACAATAAAATGCATCACAAATTAAATTTTCCAGCAGAAAATTTCACGCAATAGTCGTTCATATTTTAAAAGGGCATACACTCATAAATGCGCTCATATTCCCCAACATACCAATCAAAAGATTATTGCGAGGCAACAATTGTCGAATCGAACGGCTACACCTAAATACACACTCTTGTCTCTATAAAAAAGTTCTTAATAGTAAAATAACAATGCAATTTTAACCAAATGCAATCATACACCGTTATGTATCAAACACAAAATTCATTTTGGAGCGAGAAATTTTCTCAAGTTTGCATTGCAGGCACTCAAGCAGGCAAGACTAAAGCAAAAAATATCCGTTATGTTACTATAAATACGATTACGAATTCAATGCAATTACCAGTTGACAAATTGAATTCAAAATGGATACACCAAACCACCAAATTAATTATGAAAACGAGTTGCCTATCACCCCGGGACGGGATATTGAAAAGGAATTGGAGGAAGCTTGGAGATTGGAGAGAGAATTGGCAGAGTGGCCCCCTTCACCTAATCAAGATAACGCTGAATCCAATGAAGAAGACTGGGATCTAGACGAGGAGATCATGCAAGTGCCACTATCTCCGGTGCGAAGTCTGGACAAGGAGCAGCAAGAACTTCAGGAATTGACCGCAGAGCTCGACGAATTAAAACAGCGTTCAAAAATCCTGAAGATCAGTCAACGCCTCAATAAAATGAAGCTAAACCGCCAACCAATCCCGACAATTGTTATTGAGGACTCGCCGCCCACCTCCCCGAATTCTGAAGGGCAAGATCCAGAACCAGATGTCATACAAGAGCGGTCACCCATCAGTCAACAGAACATTTGTGTGAACGCTCAACCAGCAACAAAAAGAATAAATATTTTGAGTGATCACAGTATTGTGTCGACCACCTGTCCAGATGACAACATCATCATGACCATCGTTGACAACCAAACAGGATCAACGGAGAACATTACCGTGTCTTGGGATGCCTTAAAACGTTCAAAAAAAAGGAACCAGAGATTCACCACAAAAGACGGCACTCGAATTAAAATCCGATTATTAGCTAATGGAAACATTAAAATTATAAAATAATAATTTCGTTTTTTCTTTATTTTCTTTTACAAATTTGGCTTGTGTTTGATTCCTTCCCCTTGAGATTGTCGTTTTGAGTTTCTCCTTCTTAATAAGTGGGTTTTTAAAGGTTGTCTTATTCGCAAATCATAAGATTAAAATATTTACTTGAAAGACATTTCTAGCCTTTCAACGGGGGGCAGTATGTTCGAACCAAATTGATTCGAATATATTTTATAAATAGACAACCTCTGAAAAGAAAATATTCTGAAAACAAAACATCAACATTTTTAGTAAAATTAAATCTAATTTGATTATTCTTAATCAAAAAACATGTACACAACCCAACAAAGCCATGTATTTGTCATCAACATAACACATTACATAAATAAAATACATAACCATAGCATCGTCGAGCAGATCAAATTAAAATCATTAGCATATATTTGAACTGTTAAACTCATGCTAAAAAACAATTCCTGCAAATAGAAAATATTACAAAATATAACGTTAAAATAGAGATCTGCAAAGAAAATAAATTCAATCTAATTACAACTTTCTCAAAACTATCTACAACATCTAACAAAAGCATGTGTTATCATGTAGCATACATACAATGCATGGCACCAATACAATCCGATCAAGCAGATCAATTTGCAACTCTATCATCATTATAAGTATCATCGAACGGGAATTTCTTCTCTACGTGATAGACAGAATATTTTTGCAAATATAATTTAATTTAACACAGCAGCATGTGAAGCTCTAAAATTCTTGTTGTTATGCATTTTTGTTGGTTACTAGGCAAATTATCGCTAGTACCGCAAGATCGCAGCTGCACTGCCAATTCTTGTAATCATGCGCCGCTGCTACTCTATCAGTGGTGTCGTGTACAAGCAAGGGCTATATAAACGACAAGCTGACTGATCTCGTTCTCTTTTTGCACTTGGCATCGGTTGGGGTAAGTTGGCTTTTTTGTTAGGGACTAACATTCATACCGGGTATCGACTGGTATATTACTTACTAATAATCATTAATTTCTGGTCACGACGGAAATTAAACTATCTTGCTTTGGGTCTCGACTAAAGTTAAGATATTTACTAACATTCACCTTAAGTCGGGTCTCGACTGACTTAAGGAATATTATCTCGGGTCTCGACTGAGATAATTTTTTACTAACCAAACACTTTATTTCTGGTCTCGACGGAAATAAAGAATCTTGCTTCGGGTCTCGACTGAAGTTAAGATATTTACTAACACTCACCTTAAGTCGGGTCTCGACTGACTTAAGGAATATTATCTCGGGTCTCGACTGAGATAATTTTTTACTAACCAAACACTTTATTTCTGGTCTCGACGGAAATAAAGAATCTTGCTTCGGGTCTCGACTGAAGTTAAGATATTTACTAACATTCACTTTAAGTCGGGTCTCGACTGACTTAAGGAATATTATCTCGGGTCTCGACTGAGATAATCTTTTACTAACCAAACACTTTATTTCTGGTCTCGACGGAAATAAAGAATCTTGCTTCGGGTCTCGACTGAAGTTAAGATATTTACTAACACTCACTTTAAGTCGGGTCTCGACTGACTTAAAGAATATTATCTCGGGTCTCGACTGAGATAATCTTTTACTAACAAAACACTTTATTTCTGGTCTCGACGGAAATAAGGAATCTTGCTTCGGGTCTCGACTGAAGTTAAGATAATCTTACTAACATTAACACTTCATTTCTGGTCTCGACGGGAATAAAGAATTGTTCTAAATATTAGAACAAAGGGTCTTAACATTAGCTTAAAGCCAATTCCTCAAGTGCCAAGGTGGAGATCGGTGAGTACCAGTCACTTGTAACATTTTAATTCTTATTCATATATCTATTTGACTATAATTTGACTTATATACACATATATCTATTATACATTTCATGTGCATATCTATTTTATACATATATTTTTATTACATTTTTTGACGATCTTATATTATAACTTGGTGCTAATAAGTGTTAGTGTAATACAAAAATCTCAGACCCAAACTGATATACAGAGTTTTGTCTCGACATATCTATTTCTGAAAGTCCTACATTATAAATCGGTGTCAATAAGTGTGTTTTCTAGTGTATGTTGATCTCTGACGCAACAATTTATATAATTCTGTCTTAATACAATTTCTCGAGATATTTAAGTTAAGCACGTGTGCCAGTGTTTTGAAGTTAAATTATTCTAACTTTTGTTCTATATTAATTATATATATTGAATATCTATTTATATATCTATTATTAACAATCCTGTGAGTGTGTTTTTCCCATACTTTTGAATCGTTGACCTGAAACCTTTTTATACATAATCTGATCTAAATAGTGGGAGATTCTAAAAACTAAGTGCAGCAGTTTCTTGCGAGTCAAAGAAAGTGAACAGTGTTGATTTGTTGTTGGGAAATAGACCACTGATCTTGATCCAAATTTACCAGTGCATTCATTTCAGTCACTTAATCAAATTTGCGTGTACGTTCTATTAACAGACAGTACACTAATCGTTTTGCTACTGCTTGTTTCCTGTTTCAGGTGGGTTCATCGAGTAGCCATAAGTTTTATAGTCGTAGCTGTAAATAAGTAGTGATTCGCTATTTAAAGTATTAGTTATGCTAGGTAGTATACTAAAATTAGACGAAAAGCTAAGTTTACAATTATTCAATAGGCTTCAAATATATTTTTTTAGGATGATGCTTCCTTCCAGTGTGTTTGATAAATTACTTCCAGTGTATTTAATAAATTACTTCCAGTGTACTTAATAAGTGTTGTTCTATCCACGTTTCAGCCATTGGTTTGCAGCACTGGCTGCCGCTAAATGTTTCCTGTACATTTGCCTGAAACCGTATATAGGCTTGGCTTTTATTTTGCTATTAATGGTGCCTTGAGTAACTTCATTCAATGCCATCTACTTAAGGAATTAGAGTGGGTATCATTCCTAGAACTTCCCTGAAAGGGGGGGGGGGTCCTGGCGAAGGTGAAAACCCTGGAAGAAAAAAAAGAAAAATCTTTGCAGCAACATTCCAACAAGGACACATAATACTTTGGACACAGCACAATGAAGCAGTAGAAATACATTTACTGTATTATTATTAGGTTATCCTGATATTGGGCAAAAACTCATGACATGCCTCCTCCTCCTCCGGGAGATTTCGAAGGAATCTCGCTCAATGGCGAAATTTCTCTGCTTTGGAGACGAATGATGACAGCTCAAACTTGTCTCTCAGTGGTTCCACAGATCCAACATTAACTTTGACAGAATTAAGTAAGAATCGATGCTTTCAAAACAGTAGAACTAAATCCGCCTAAGGCAAACCAAATTGACCTATAATTCTTTGACCAATATACCTTTCCACTGCATTGGTGAAGCTTACTCTTTACTATTTCAACTTGTCAAGAGCTTCCCTTGCTTTCCAGACTCGAGCGGGGGTCACTGGACTTCGCCCCATGCTGCCAACTATTGAAAAGTTGCAGTGGATGCTTATACCAACTGCTGATATTAGTCTTTTTTCAAACAACAGAATATGACTAATAGAGGATAATAGGAAAGTTCGTGAATTTCCTTACTATGTACTCATTTTCCGGATAATTCAAATATTTATATTAAAATAAAATCATATAACGAGATTGATCTCTACTCGTGTAAACAGGCGTACTTCATTCGCGTTGTATCTTTAATTGAATCTATTACTATTTGAAAACTTAAAGCTATTGAATTCGTTTTATCGCTATAGACAAGATATTTAGTACATATGTCGAAAGTTCAACTAAGCAAAATTTAGGAGTAGTGTTACTTCTCTGTTAAGATTATATTCTTAAAATGTTGTTTTATATTTTACATTAATTCTTGTTATCTACATAGTTTTATAACATATCATATCAATCGACCAGCATGATTATTTTTACAAAATTAAATTATATACCGGGATCACATTCTTCGCAACATTGGTGGAGTCCATTCAGCTGGCTAGCCGCATTTCTACTCTACTACAATAGAAAGCATTCAGCAATCGTAATTGGCTAATTTCCATGACGCCTATTTATTTGTTTTCAATAATTGTGTTTATATTTGAATCAGATTGTTCTTGATCAGGGTGTATAAATTTCACGTTACAGTAGCAGGAAATTTTTCCAACATTCGACAGCAAACATTTTCTGTAATATACCTTATTTTATCACAGTAATTTTATAGAGAATTTCATTCCAAATCAGATATCTAATTTCAGTTCTTTGATGTAACATTTGACTAGATGTATGGAAGATTTGAATGAAAAGAAAGTGAGATATGTTTGCACAATTTTTTCAACTGGTATGTCCATGGGGACACTACTTTTACAACTGTATTTGGGGGCCAATTTGGCATTAAAGAACTTTGAGGCATCCGACAGTACGTAGTTCTTAGGCCAGACTCTATCATTCGCATAAAATCTCCGATCCATCCTACGTACATCATAACTGCATTTGGATAATTTGGAAGCACTCAATAACCTGTCTCGAATATCTCTCCTAACCTTGTCTAGAGCGGTCGATCTTTCGGCTACACTAAATCCATTATTTGTTCTAAAGTGTTCATAAGCCTTACCGTTTATTACCATCTCCCTCCCGAAATTCGCAAAATAAGGTGTCAATTTCATTACGTCGTGCATGGACGTACAGATTTGCAACGTATACCCCCTTACGCTACTTTTGTTTGGCTTCTCTACGTCTGTCGAGAAAACCCCATGATTTCCCAGAGTATAAAATTTAGCTATTTCCGAGAAGTAGCCCTATGCTACTTCTCCATATGAGAAAATTCCTGAAAAGTTAAAATTTATATACTTTCAAGAAGTAGCCCTATGCTACTTCTTCATATTAGAAAATTCCTGAAAAGATGAAATTTATATATTTTCAAGAAATAGCCCTATGCTACTTCTCCATCGTACCAAAATTCCTGGAAGAATAAAAGATAAAATTTAGATATTTTCAAGAAGTAGCCCTATGCTACGTCTTCATATTAGAAAATTCCTGAAAAGATAAAATTTATATATTTTCAAGAAGTTGCCCTCTGCTACTTCTCCATAGTACAAAAATTCCTGGAAAAATAAAAGATAAAATCTATACATTTACAAGAAGTAGCCCTGTGCTACTTCTTCATATTAAAAAAAATCCTGAAAAGATAAAGACATATTTATACATACCCGCATACAAGTTCAGATCTAAAAGAAACAACAACAACAGCAGAATATTTTTCAGTCGACAAATTATAAAATGTGCAAAATGAGCACAAAATACAATTTTTGTTTAAAACTTACCGCTAGTCAACCACATCAAAGCGACGAAAACGGCAATTCGCCTAGCTCACTGACTTATAACAATGGACTGGGCGATTTGCACAAAAAATATTGTGTTTCTGGATATCACCGTTAGAGCACCCTTTAAAACGATTACATAAAAAACATGTAAAGCTCAACCAATCAGATGAAATTTTACACCCGTAAATCGAATTTAATTAAAAAAATATATTTTCTTGTGCCCAAGTGATATTTTATTCGCTTATAAGGAATTAAACTCATTCCGACTTTAATTTTCAAAAGTTATTCTTAACTGAATCCTGCTTATGGGCAAGAGAGACGGAGCATGGTAAACACTATCTTTACCTTATTCCTTCTGCGGTGATTGCATCTGTAACCAACATGAAAACATCAAATGGCATAAGTAAATGTTCCAGAACGCAATATTTTGTGTTGGTAGCTCCAACTCTGCCATAGGGCGAAAGAGAGAACTATAAAACTTGTGCCATGCTTTCCTATAGGAAAATGGCAATACGCTCAGTCCATTGTTATAAGTCATTGGCCTAGCTGTAACAGATCGCGTGATGCCATCATGCAATGTGTTGCAGCAGGCTTGAAAGTAGAACAAAAAATTCTGGGAAGAAAAAAGGCGCTCGCTTGCCGGTGGCTGAGTGAAGAACGTTGGCAATGTAGGGAGACTGCGTGTAGTCGAAGTTGTTTTCTGGCTTTGAACGAGAACGGTCGCAGAAAAATTGAGTCGCGATTCCTCTTTGTTAAAAATCAGTCTTTAGAGTTCTTTTTTTTGCTTTTGTGAACTGAAAGGAAAAATTTTAGTTTATTCATTCTGGTCGTGAATTTTGTTAATAAGAATATTTACCTGTGCGCCAGTGATTTTCATTTAGATTTTTTTCACCTGGATCTTTCTAATAGTGGACTGAAAGAAAAAATTTGTTATTAATGTTGCGCATTCATAGATTGTGTTAATTAGAATATCTACCTGTGCAACAGTGATTTTTCCTAAAGATCTTTCTCATAGTGAACTTAAGGAAAAAAATTTGTTATTAATGTTGCACATTCATAAATTGTGTTAATTATAATACTTACCTGTTTAACCGTGATTTTCCTAAAGATATTTCTAATAGTGAACTGAAAGAAAATTTTAGTATTAATGTTGCACATTCATAAATGTTATTAATTGAATTATTTACCTGTGCGCCAGTGATTTTCATTTAGATTTTTTTCACATGGATCTTTCTAATAGTGAACTGAAAGAAAATGTTATTATTAAGGTTGCGCATTCAAGAAATTTTATTAATTGAATTATTTACCTGTGCGCCAGTGATTTTCATTTAGATTTTTTTTTCATATAGATCTTTCTAATAGTGAACTGAAAGAAAATTTTAGTATTAATGCTGCGCATTTATAAGTTTTAGTATTTGACGTATTTACCTGTGCGCCAGTTATTTTTTTTTCATATAGATCTTTCTAACAGTGAACTGGAAGCAAATGTTGTTGTTAATGTTGCGCATTCAAGACATTTTATTAATTGGATTACTTACCTGTGCGTCAGTGATTTTCCTTAAGTGAACTGAAATTTTTAGTATTTGAGATATTTACCTGTGTGCCAGTGATTTTTCACATAGGTCTTTCTAATAGTGAACTGAAAGAAAATCTTAGTATTAATGTTGCACATTCATAAATGGTATTAATCAGAATATTTACCTGTGCTACAGTGATTTTTCACACAGATCTTTCTAATAGCGAACTGAAAGAAAATTTTGGTATTAATGCTGCACATTCTTAAGTTTTATTAATTGGATTATTTACCTGTGCGACAGTGATTTTTCACATAAATCTTTCTAATAGCGAACTGAAAGAAAATGTTGGTATTAATGTTGTGCATTCATAAGTTTTAATATTTGAAATATTTACCTGTGCGCCAGTGATTTTTTCATATAGATCTTTCTAACAGTGAACTGAAAGAAAGTTTTGTTATTAAGGTTGCGCATTCAAGAAATTTTATTAATTGAATTATTTACCTGTGCGCCAGTGATTTTTTATATAGATCTTTCTAATAGTGAACTGAAAGGAAATTTTAGAATTAAGGTTGCTCAGTCGTAAATTCTATTAATTAAAATATTTACCTGCGACAGTGATTTGCAGGTAGATCTTTGGAATGGTGAACTGAAAAGTAAATTTTGGTTTATTCATGCTCTGCATGTAACTGGAATATTTACCTGTGCGACAGTTTTTTTTATGTAGATCTTCTTATTAGTGAACTGAAAAGAAAACTTTGGTTGATTCATTCTGTGCAGTCGTAATTTGTATTAATTAGAATATTTCCCTGCGACAGTGATTTTCATATATCATCATATTGGTAAACTGTAGAGCAAATTTCGGTTTAACCATTCTGTGCACACATAATTTGCATTATTTGAAATACTTCCCTGTGCGTCTGTGAGTCTTATATACGGCGAACATGAGAGAAAATTTGGGGAAAAGTTTCCTTGCACGTAACAAAGATCATTTTGAAAATTTTTCCTGCGTGACGGCAAGTTGGATTTATACCGGCGAGGAAGTATCCCTCCGGCAGAAGTTACGGCAAAACATTTCGCTCTTACATATCTGAAGGAGCAGGGAAGCGAGGAGGTGAACTCAGACTTCAACGTAGTCCTGAAGAAGCTAGCAGATAGTTGGAAAACCAATGTCCAACCCTTTTGGTAAAGGAGGAAACCCCGAATTTGATTAAATCAGGTGTTATGTAAGTCTATAGCGGACCACAAGGTTAGTTCAAATTTTCTCTAAGTATTATTATTTGCTTTGTGTTCTTTTGTTCCTAATTTTAGTGTTAAAATCATTTAGTGTACATCTAAGGTTAGGCGTCGATCACAGGGTTCAATAAGTTACATAATAGGAAAGCGCTTATTAGGGCTAGTCGTAAGGATTCAGATCTAGATTAATATTAACCGGAGACTTTGTTTCCTTCTGTTTTTTTTTTGTATATATACCATGTTAGTCTTTTTGTGATCGGATTTCCTCCCTCGTAAGTGATTCATATGCTTGAACATCCTCAATAAATAAACTACTTTCATTTGGACTTGATGAAACTTTGAGTTCCTTGATACGCCTTCCTTCTTCTTTTGGGTAATTTAGTTTGGTCACCTCTGGCCGCCCTTCTCCAAGTTGCTTTCTTCTTTTGTTGACAGCTTGGTAACGGATTCAGCGTGATGGAGTGAGTAGTTCCATAAAGGGGATGGTCGCGGACAGGGGGGGGGGACGTTTCCACACACACACGGCAATAGATGTAAAACACGTACAGATGGGGCTGAGCATTTCGATACGGCTTTGGAGGCTCAGCCAAGGTTGATGTGGGCGATTGGGCCCAACATTACCCAAAGCCGGGGTCTCAACAACATCAGAGACCCCTCTCAGCTCTCTCACTCTCTCTCAATCGTCCATTTGCCAGCGTTGTAAGCTCTCCGGGTGAATTAGCACTTGTTCGGCGTTGCTGAGGTCTTCTATTCTCCTTCTTTTTGCAGCATATAAATAAAATCAATTTTCTTCTTTTTAGGCTTTCAGGTTCCACCATGAGAAGGAAGCCTGCATTAGATCTTTTTTTTTCTGTCCGTCCGTCTGTCTGATCAGTTATGTTGACGATTTTGCACAGCTTAACAAGAATCAAGGGATGTGGGTGGCAAGAACCACCCCAAGCCGGTTGATCGCTAGCGGCATATTTGCTGTGCAGCCATCCACGCTAATCCCGCGATGATTTTGTAACAAAGAGGTGTCGGATGCAGTATGTATCTACATCCAGGTACAAGTGGATGTAGGTAGATCTGTCGGCTGACAAGCTCTCCGTTACAGATTGCACAGCCAATTTTGGCAACATATAGATCCCATTTCTTATGGTTATCCGAAACGTACGCTCGAAGCATAGACTTAATTTCTTGGTTTATCCTCTCAGCAGGGTTTGCTTGTGGATGGTACAGCGCGATATAGTTAATTGTCGTCCCATACTCTTCACCCAAGGTCTTAAAATCTCTACTTCTAAATTGCGTGCCGTTATCGTAGACTTAAACCCTGGGCACTCCGAAAAGTAAAAACACATTATCTTCTAAAGCTCAATCGATTTCTGGGGCACTTACTGATCGCAAGGAAAACAATAAAGGAAATTTGGTGAGCTGATCTACTACAGTTAAAATATATTTATAGCCTTTACTAGATCTAGGAAGAGGACCAACCAAGCCGATATTTGGACAGTCCCACGGATTATGTACGATGATTCTGGAAGCCATAAGACCTGCTCGCTTCTAATGTTCGGGTTTAATAGCCTGACAAATAGGACAACGCTTTACATATGATGCTACATCTGCCCTCATTTTTGACCAATAAAATTTCTGAGTCAACCGACTGTTTGTTTTCTGAGCATTACTGATTACATCCTTCCGTTCTTTCTTAGGGACTACCTGCTTCCAACAGCCACTATATGTGCTCAATTCTGGGTATTCGGTTTCCATAAAACATTATTCTGAAACTTCCAGTCAGGGAACTTTGTGGAATTCTTTTGAACTGCTTCGATCATCCTCTCATGCCAATTATCTTCTCTTGACTTACTGTCCACATAATCTACTACTGGCACTGATCTTGATAAAAGGTCTGGCAACAGGTGTTCTTTCCCCTTTCTGTGGATTATTTCAAATTCGTATTGTTGGAGGCGCATCGCCCATCTCGCTAACCTCCCTGTGGGGTCCTTCATGTTTTGTAGCCATACCAATGAGGCATAGTCTGTGACCACTGTGAAATGGGTACCTTCAATATAAGGACGCAATTTCTCTATGGCCCATATGACCGCCAAGCACTCGCGCTCGGTGGTGGAATAATTCCACTCGCAGCAATTGAGCGAGCGGCTTAAATATGCCATGACTTTATCGTCGCCATCGATGTGCTGCGTGAAAACCGTGCCTAGCCCATAGCCTGAAGCATCCGTAAGAATGATGAAGGGGTGTTTAAAATTTGGGCAAGTGAGAATCGGGAGCACTTACTAAGCAGTCTTTTATCCTTCGAAATGCTTGATCCCACTCCTCTGACAACATAAACTTCTTATTCTTTCGCAGTAAGTCTGTAATTGGGGGCGAGTAAACTCGAAAAGTTCGCCACGAACATCCTATACCAGGCAACGGTACCAATAAATTTTCTTGCTTCTGATACAGTTTTCGGACGTGTCATATTCAAACTGCATCCTACTTTTTCGGGGTCTACTTGCAGTCCCTTCTCGCCAACAACATACCCCAAATGCCACAACTCAGATCTACAAAATTCGCACTTGTCGTAATTTATGACAAGATCCGCCTTATTCAACCTACTAAGGACTTCTTCCAACACTTTTTTATGCTCCTCGAAGGTCTGAGTCACGATTATGACGTCGTCTAAATATACGAACACTTTAGACTTAAGTTCACCTGATAGCACCTGGTCAATTAATCGTTGCCAAGTTGCTGGCGAATTACTAAGCCCGAAAGGCATGCGCCAAAATTAAAACGGCGATATATATGGCAGTGGATAAGCGTCCTTTATTGTAGCCTTATTAAGCTTTCTAAAATCTACACAAAACCGGTATTTGCCATCCTTTTTTTCACCATTACAACTGGTGATGCCCATGCGCTATTAGATGGCTCGACCACTCCGTTTTTCAGCATATCATCTAGCTCCTCAATAATAATTTTCTGTATTGTGGGAGATACAGGATAGAAAGCTGTTTTATTGGCTGTGCATCAGTCCGTATCACGTGTTCGACTTGATTCGTTCATTCAAGACCAGTGCCCATTTTCTGTTTAGCCACGGCGATGTTACATACATACCTCCACCCACAATTTTAAGTAAGCATTGTAACATATGTACATACCTATAACAATTATCAAAGAAATGCTAGCAAACGCAAGCATACATATTTTCATAATTTTTCAATGAACATACATGCCTACATCATCTTCAATAAATTATAATTCCACTCGTTACTGACCTTCCCCAATTACTTAACAAGTAGAGGAAATAACTAAGGTAGAATTGAGTGACGCAATACCCTGCGCGCAAGAATTCGCACGTTGCCATACGATAACCTTGCGCCAGTGGTAGAACCCAGGTGACCAAATGATGGTTCACGATTTGTATATGAAGAAAGTGATATATATGTAGGTATGTATGTTAATCATGAATGTCACGATGAACAAGCAACAAGCGGTTAGCGTTTGTCAAGATTTATGTATGTACGTATGTAATAACAAATGCGATAAGGTACTGACGGAACGTTCAGTACGACTCTAGTCAGAGAAAAATATATGTATGTATGTACGGAAGCGACGAGTGCCGCGATTTATGTTTAAACAAAAATCAATGAAATGCATATGACCTAACACCTTGTACTATTATATACAAAATGTTGGGTCGGAAGTATTTCATTTATTTCCGTATTAATAAGATTCCTCTGTATAAATAAGCAAAGAATTTGAAGAATAAAAGTAGTCGATTTGAGTCGAGTAAGTGTACAGTAAACGGTTCGTTTGAATTAGGAGTTGTGCTTTAACAGGCTACTCCATAATAATACTAGGATTTGTGCTTTAACAAGCTACTCCATTATAATAGCAGGAGTTGTCTTTAAACAAGCTACTCCATTATTATATCAGGAGTTGTGCTTTAACAAGCTAATCCACGCAACTACTCTCACATTAGAGATACGACAGTCGCTGCCGGGAAAAACAAAAGCAAATAGAACAAATTAAGTCAAACGGTTTCTTCGCAAAGAAACCACAACAAGTTTCAGTAGGATATATTTCTACTTAACAATTTGGCGCAGCCGGTAGGATCAAGGAAGTTAATTCAATACTTGAAAAACCTTGATCCTCGAACTCACAAAGAAGTGAAACTGAAACTAACGTCAAAGTGTGACGTTGGGGCACTTCTGACTTAATTTGTTTCTTTTAATACAACCAGTCAACAGCTACAATAAAAGTAAGGGAATATACTTCCAAGGAAATTTATCAGCTTGGACAGACATCAAAATGTTTCTGAAACTGCAGACATTAAAAACTAAGTAAGTTTCAAGCCAAATTCAGCGATTGGCAGAACTTCACTATTAGATCGATAAACTACTATACAATACACATTAACTAACGTCAGTGTAAAAACATCTTCAATCTTTTTCTTTCTCTTTTTAAATATTCCAGTATACATATATATATGTACAAAAAGTAAGCTAAACTACATCGTTCTCAAGAAAATTTTGCTTTCATGCACAAATCTGATTAAAGCCCTGCTTGCTCAGATTTTGAAGCAACAATAAATTCACTTTCATTCGACAACGTAAGCCCTCCGAATAGCCCATCAGCAGAGCAAAGTTCACCCGAAAGAAGAATAAATTGGTATCGTGAACATCGGTCAGGTAAACGTTTTTGAAGACACAGTTTGGTCATCTTCCTCATAAGAACTCACAGTCTAGACGTTATAATAGCCGAAAAATCGTTAACCACTTCAAATCTAGATATAAATACCCAAAATCCTTCCCAGGTTGAGCATCCACTCAATACAAACAAAATGCCTGTAAATTATGAGAAAGTAGTTAAACTTACTGCACAAATGGTGCCTTTGTTCTCTGGAGAAATTAATTCTCAAACCCTCACAGAATTGCAAACTTTCATAGGCTGTTGTAAGCAAGTACAACAATGTCTAGCAGAGGAGGAAAAGGCAGCCTTCATGCAAATTTTCCCAACAAGATTGAGAGGAAATGCATATCAATTAATAGCATCCAGTACACTCATGAGATTTGAAGAAGTTGAGCAGTTACTATGTCGGACTTACTTACCTCGTGAGACATATCATGAGTTAATTAACAAACTAACAACTTGCCGACAATACCCCCAAGAATCGTTTAATTCATTTACTACTAGACTAAAAAGACTTTTAGTACAATGGAACGAGGCAGCACAAAGCAAATACGGTGCTGAAAATTTTAATGTGGTAAAGAAACGGATAGAGGACTTTGCAATGGCTTCCGTAAAGAGTGGTGCAAATAACCCCCATCTAAGCGCTTATCTATTGACAATAAATGAAAGCTCGTTAGAGGACTCTCATTCAAAAAGCATTAGATATGGAAAGGTTGCAACAGGGTCTCTTTTTCCTTCCACAACCAATAAACTACTTACCTCAACATACAAATTCTTTTCAAATGGACCATTTCTTTAGACCAAATACCTGAAATTGTGCTAATGCTTATGGTTATCCCACACACGAAAATATAAACTCCTCTATATATCCCTACACAACTGATACAGGAAAACCTAATATAAAAACTGAGTGTGGTATACATCCAAATCTGGAGTCATTAAAGGTACCTTCAGTATCCTTTAATACTGATAAAAATCAAACAAATAATTGGTGCTCTACTCAAGCCAGTATGGCAAGAGAATCCTTAAGAAGTCCACCTACATTCCAGAACTCTTCTTCTCAATATCCAGACAAGAAACCATACGGAGAGCAAAAATTACTTTTAGGTAGGAAAACCTGCAGTTATTGCAAATACAAGGGACATACGTATGACGATTGTTTAAAACGTAAAAATACTCCCTTCTGCATTAACTGCAAAACAAAGGGCCACGATGCCCAATATTGTAAACAAAATGTCAAAGCACCACGGAATCACCTAAATAGTAACAACAACACTCAGTGGGGCAATTCAAATCACGAACACAGATTTAACGGTCAAGAGATGTGTAAGTTTTGTGGAAGAAGAGGTCATACAGTGCCCACTTGTCAACAGAAGCAACGATGGGAAGCTACAAAAACGGGAAACGGCACACTGTCTACCGAAAAAGCCCCGGCTCGACATTAAATAAAATATCGCAAAATATTTTAGGGTCCTCCTAGCTAAAAACCCCCCAGATCAGGGAAAAAGTATGAGTGGTAGAGTTACCATTAGAAATAAGCGGAAATACAGCCGTTCGGCTGGTATTAGACACTGGAGCTGAAGTAAGCATAATCAAACAGGAAGCACTAGATACATCAAAACGGATAAAACGAAGTCAAAAGGTAACTTTAAAAACTCCATTTGGAGAAGGAAAAACACTGGGTAACTGCCAAGGCAACTTTTTACTAAGCCGCAGTATCCCGTGCAATCTATAGGTTGTAGAAAATATCGCCCAAATCTCTCATGATGGGCTGTTAGGTAATGACTTTCTTGCAAAAAATTGCAATATAGAAGGGCCTAACAAATTGCTCCGGTTTCCTCGTACGGAAACCAACTCTATGGAATTCACGGTACCTCACGAAACATCCACAGAAGATGGAGATGAACTACCGAGGCATCAAATAGAGGAACAATTTAAATCTACTACCATTTCACGTGCATCCGATAATAAAAACTCCTTATCCCAAATGGGAGACATTTCAAGCACCTTAAATGAAGATGAAGGTAGGCAATACGAAGTAGAGCTTCAGCGATCCAATAGAATACCTCCTCGATCTCAAATTGTACTGGGCATACCATTACAATTGGAACAAGAAATGATCTGTATGTCTCAAGAGATGAAAGATGGAGTATTTGTCGCAAATTGTCTAGTTAGTCCTCACAAAATTTTTATACCATTGTCTGTTCTAAACATAAACACAGAACCAATATTCCTAAGAAGAGTGAAGCTTACTCTAGTTCCAAGTAGTCATTACAATATTAAACTTCTCAATATACCTTTGGACGACATAAATACCCAAAGTAATCAGAAAGAAGGTGATCCACCTTCCCCTCGTACACATAACAAAACAGAATACAACTTCAAAGGTGATAAGATAAATTTCAACTCCAATCCATATTCAATAAACGTAAACCATATTAAAATCTATAACGCAGACATACATGTGGCTTTACGTAAAGAATTACTGTTGGATGAAAATTTAAATCACGAAGAAGAAAAACCAATTCTTGAGTTATGTTATAAATATATCTTTTTTATCTAAAGGGAGATAAACTAACATGCACTAATACCATAAAACATGCCATCCCCATTTTGCACAATCAACCACCCATAAATCAAAAGATGTATAGACTTCCAGAAACGCACCGGGCTGTAATAAATGAGCAGATCAAGGATATGTTAGAGAATGACATAATCCAAATAAGTAAAAGCCCGTGGAATTTTCCGTTGCTGGTAGTCCCGAAGAAAGCCGGGCCTGATGGCAATAAACGCTGGCGATTAGTAGTAGATATTCGTAAAGTTAACGAGAAATCTATAGGGGATGCCTTTGAATTACCCAGGATAGAGGACATACTGGATCAACTCGGGCATTCGCGGTATTTTACTACACTTGACCTGTTTTATCACAAGGGACAATAGGTAAAGACAGGCCTATAGCGTATGCAAGTAGAAGTTTAAATAAGGCGGAACAAAGATACTCCACAATAGAAAAAGAGTTGCTCGCTATTGTGTGGGCCGCCAGGAACTTCAGGTGTTATTTACAAGGTAGAGCTTTTACGGTTTACACAGACCACAAGCCCTTGAAAGGCGTATTCAATGTGAAAGACCCGACATCGAGATTAGTCAGATTTCACCATAAACTCTCAGAGTTTGACTATAAAATTGAATATAAGCCTGGAAAATATAACACTAATGCAGACGCGCTTAGTCGAATACCTGCCGAGCTAAACCAGGCAAACCCCAATTCGTTCATTGTGGAAGCTCAGGTACATCACCGAGCGGAGTCCGACATGGACGAAAATGATTCTAGTTCTCCAACACCCTCAAAGCCTAAACAAAAAAATTGTCATGCCGTTACGAGAGCTCAAATAAGGGAGGCACAAAATAATATTGAAAAGGAAAATCAAAACCCAGGAACTCCCCATAAAGCTCGAAAATATCCACGGAACCTCCTACATAAATTAGTCGAAATTGACTCAACTGATAGCTGCAAATCCGAAAGAAGTGTATCTGAACACGGCGAATCACCCTGGAACCAAAATCTAATAAATTCCCAGCATACATTACCAGCAAATATCTCAGACCCTGAGGAAATCGAGACAATTTTAAAAGACTATCATGACTACGCGTTTGGTGGTCACCAAGGAGTAATGAAAACTTATAAAAAAAAAAAAAAAAAATATAAGTGGAGAAATATGCTCAGTTCCATCAGGAAATATATTCGAAAGTGCCCTAAATGCCAAAAAATGAAGGCTAGCCCGGAGTATCGTATGCCAATGGTCATAACAGATACTGCCCTTATGCCCTTCGATAAAGTATATTTGGATATAGTAGGTCCCCTTAAAGAAACCCATTCATGTAATAAGTACATTTTGACTTTCTAAGATAATCTAACGAAATTCGTAGATTGTTATGCCTTGCCAAATGGCGAAGCGGAAACGTTAGCAGGAATATTTTTTGACGAAATAATTACTCGCTACCGCATTCCTAAAAAATTAGTAACTAATCAGGGCTCCAATTTCTTAAGCGATCTTTTTAAGCGTGGCTGTAAACTCCTAAAAGTGAAAAAAATGCAGACTTCCGCTTATCATCCGCAATCCAACGGCGCGCTGGAACGAACACACAGACCCCTAGTAGAATACTTAAGAGCTATTGTATCCGAAAATCCAAAGGCTTGGGATCGATTCCTGAGAACCGCGGCTTTTGTATACAATAACAGCCCACATGAAGGCACTAAGCTCACGCCAATGGACTGTCTGTTCGGATTCACAGCAGATGTTCCCTCTAATCTTAAAAGAGAGCCAGAGCCCATTTATAACCACGAGAGTTACTATCACCTTTTTAGGTACAAAATACAAAAGGCATATGCTATCGCCCGAAAAAAATTGCTGAAAGTCAAGGAAAAGTCGAAAGCGTACTATGATAGGAACTCACGTCCGGTAACATTCAAAACAGGAGATAAAGTATTGCTAAAAAATCCCGCAAAAAAACACAAGCTTTCCCAGATATGGCTAGGACCATACCTCGTGGTACAAGCTTTTACGCCTGTTAACACAGTCATACAAATCGGTAAAAGAAAAGTAACCGTACATAATAATAGACTGAAACCATTTCACGAATAATTACTAACCTTCAAGGAAGGGATTACAATTGCATTTAAGATAAAAAAAGTAAGGGAAAAAATATTTTTTTTTAAGAAAAAGAGAAAAATTGAACATATCATTAATTCAGGTTGAACAGATTCCAATTACACGTACCCGTCATCTACAGGTAGTTTAACCATTTCAAATGTACATATAATAGAAATATGTAAACAAGATTGAAGATGTAAATTGTAAAAAATAAGAACATGTAGGTAATAGAAATAAAAATACCATACCTATTTATAGATAAATCTAAGCTTTAACATATAAAGAATATTTCTTTTAAATAAATGAAAACATATGTATAAACACATACAAAAGAAAAAATATGTATAAACACATATAAAAGAAAAAATATGTATAAACACGTATAAAAGAAAAAATATGTATAAACACATATAAAAGAAAAAATATGTATAAACACATATAAAAGAAAAAATATGTATAAACACATATAAAAGAAAAAATATGTAAATACACATAGAAAGATTTTTTTTTAAATAAATGAGAACATACATATGTAGAAACACATATAAAGAATTTTTTTTTAAATAAATAAAAACATATGTATAAACAAATATAAAAGAAAAGAAAAAATATGTATAACGCATGTAAAAATTTTTATAAAAAGTATGTATAAACACATACAAACATTTTTAAGTAAAAATAAATTATATATGTAGGTATGTATGTTAATCATGAATGTTACGATGAACAAGCAACAAGCGGTTAGCGTTTGTCCAGATTTATGTATGTACGTATGTAATAACAAATGCGATAAGGTACTGACGGAACGTTCAGTACGACTCTAGTCGGAGAAAAATATATGTATGTATGTACGGAAGCGACGAGTGCCGCGATTTATGTATAAACAAAAAATAAATGAAATGCATATGACCTAACACTTTGTACTACTATATACAAAATGTTGGGTCGGAAGTATTTCATTTATTTCCGTATTAATAAGATTCCTCTGTATAAATAAGCAAAGAATTTGAAGAATAAAAGCAGTCGATTTGAGTCGAGTAATGGTACAGTAAACGGTTCGTTTGAATTAGTAGTTGTGCTTTAACAAGCTACTCCATAATAACACTAGGAGTTGTGCTTTAACAAGCTACTCTATAATAATATCAGGAGTTGTGCTTTAACAAGCTACTCCACGCAACTACTCTCACATTAGAGATACGACAGTCGCTGCCGGGAAAAACAAAAGCAAAAACAACAAATTAAGTCAAACGGTTTCTTCGCAAAGAGACCACAACAAGTTTAAGTAGGATAGATTTCTACTTAACAGCGATCATTCTTTCCAACTCCTCCTTCTGTATGCTTGACAGTTTTGACTGCTTCTGTAAAGCACTAATGTAACATTCGTCCGCCATATCTAATAAGTGCCAAGAATTATTCTGAAAATTCGCTTGCATATTCATCCCCTTCCAGAAATCAATGCCAAGGATTATTGAGTGCTGAAGATCCGGTATTATTAGTGCATTACATACTTTAACACAGCCCTCTAGTTCTATAGGTATGCTCACTTCTCCCCTGACATTCACAAAACTCCCATTAGCTTGACTTACCCTAGTTGCACTCGTCGATCTCACCCTCAGTCCCATGCTTTTCAACAGTTCATATCCGGGTCCAGCTACTATAGCTCTTGATGCCCCTGAATCCAATAATCCACAAAAATTTAGCCCAAAATTCTTTACTCTTAAATGAGGACGAACATCACTTTCCGTTTGTGCGAAAACAAAATCCATAAGAATGCTGAGTTCGTTCGAACCTCCTTTTCCCTAATCTCCTAAAGTGGCGACCGTTTGCGGATTACTCGACTCGTCGCTTAATTTCGAGCTCCTCGTTCGTTTCCCGATCCTGATGGTACCTCTCTGCTTACTATGCCCCCTGCATTCTGACCTCGACGAGTGCACCTAGTACAATTTGGTCGAATTACTCCTGGTGTTCCACAACCAAAGCATCTTATGTCCTTCCTACAAAATCGGGCTATATGTCCCAATTTACCGCACTTGAAACATTTACGATCGTTAGCTCTGGCTGGAGCAGTGAATTCTGATACCGTGCATTCTGTTGTTACATAGACAAGATTTGGTTCGAGAAGATTATTGTTTCTCTTCTGTGTAGGTGGTACAAACGTTTCCACTGAAGTTCTCACCGACTCTAGGCGTCTTCCCAATTCTACCAAGTTTTCGGCTGTCTTCACCTCCGTCAAACCAAACTGGGTCTGGTAAAACGGGCTAATGTTTCGTTGTAATACCTTCAATATTTGACTCTCTGATAGTGGGACTCTCAATCGGGAAAACATATTTGACATTACGGCGATATATATGCCGATGGTTTCATCTTTTCCCTGAGTCCTCCTTTTAATCTCTTCGAGCAGACGGTCGTCATAATCGGCCGGTAGGAACTCTTTCTTCAGCTCACGTACTATATCCACCCAAGAATGAAATTTGGTCTTGTTTGCCCTATACCAAATCAAAGCCCTTCCGGTTAATAGGTCTAATGCTGATCGAAATAACTGCTGTTTACTGATTCTCACAGCGTCTGCCAATTCATTTATCCTTTCTAAAAAGGAGTTGAGTGACTGGCTCTGCTCACCGGTATATTTTATCTCCCATTTGTACAATGGCACTCGAGACTGGCCACCAGTCATTACTCGGGCATTTGCGGATAGCTCCAATGCAGAGAGATTATCCTCGTCCTCGTACCCATCTGCTTTAAGCTTCAACGATCCTAAAGCTAAGATCAATTCCGCACGAACCCTGCTTCTCTCCTTCTCCTCGTCATCACCACTCGCCTATACCCTAACTAATCGACTTAAAGCCCATTTTGATTTTCTTATATTCTGAACCACTGGAATCCCCTTCAAATTTATCAAGAAGTTCCCTCACTTCTTTGACTACTTTCTTTAATGCTTCCATATCTTCAGCGAGCTCATAGGGGTAAGGGTCTACTACCAATTGTCTGCCATCTCTCTCGGGCTTTAAAGCTGATCGTAGAGTCTTCCTCATTTCGTCTACATTCGACACTGGATTTCGTCGAAGAAAATTTTTGCTACAGTAATCTCATTTCGTCTACATTCGACACTGGATTTCGTCGAAGAAAATTTTTGCTACTGTAATTGCTTCCCCGTTGGGTATGGCATACCAATCGACGAATTTGGTCAAATTATCTTGAAAGGTCAGGATATACTTATTACCTGAGGCGGTTTCCTCCAAAGGGTCAACAATGTCCACGTAAACAATGTCAAATGGTTGCTCTGCTATTAGATTAGTTTAGATTTGTGAAGGGGTGTATAGGTGTTAGCCTTGCAATCACTGTGACCTGAAAGATCTATTGTGAGTCCCCATTGAATTTGCTCCATTTATAGCTTTAGACTGTTAATAATGTCTAGAATCATTCTGGGCTTAAGGTTCCATACGTAACTTGGTGGAGGAAAAGCATGTTCAAGGTGGAGTAATCTCCGCCTGGCCAATGCTTCGCAGTGGCAGAGCAAGTGCTCCGAGGTTTCGTGAGCATCCTGACAGAAGCGGCAGGATGAAGTCTCAGCCAAACCCAGCTTGTTTAGGTGATACATCAAGGGGCAATGGCCTGAGAAGAGCTCAGTGATCATTTTGGGCTCTGTTCTTCTAAGGAGTAGGAGTTCTTTTGTTTTTCCGCCAGAGGAGTCGATAAACTTTTTTGCCTGACGAAGTCCTTGTAGCCTTTCCCAATACAGGGATTTTTGTTTATTTTCCCAGTTATTTAGGGTAGCTCTGAGGTAACACTTTGATGTGCCACAAAATGGCTCTGGTCCGACAAACTGATTTTCCGCTCCTCTTTTGGCTAGGCCATCCGCAATTTCATTGCCTTTCTGGCCCTCATGTCCAGGTACCCACATGAGGATAACTTCGTTTCTCCTTGATAGATTTTTGAGGGTTTGTAGACATTCCCAGACTATCCCTGACTTGACCGTGTAGGACTTTAAGGCCTTGAGGGCAGCTTGACTGTCCGTGAGAATATTAATGGTTGAGCCATTTATGGCTCTTTTAATGCAGGTATTGGCACATTCTTCTATGGCCAACACCTCGGCTTGAAATACGGTAGGGGTAGATCCTAGAGCCTTTGATATATGGATATATGGTTGCTGGTAGTCCCGAAGAAAGCCGGGCCTGATGGCAATAAACGCTGGCGATTAGTAGTAGATATTCGTAAAGTTAACGAGAAATCTATAGGGGATGCCTTTGAATTACCCAGGATAGAGGACATACTGGATCAACTCGGGCATTCGCGGTATTTTACTACACTTGACCTGTTTTATCACAAGGGACAATAGGTAAAGACAGGCCTATAGCGTATGCAAGTAGAAGTTTAAATAAGGCGGAACAAAGATACTCCACAATAGAAAAAGAGTTGCTCGCTATTGTGTGGGCCGCCAGGAACTTCAGCTGTTATTTACAAGGTAGAGCTTTTACGGTTTACACAGACCACAAGCCCTTGAAAGGCGTATTCAATGTGAAAGACCCGACATCGAGATTAGTCAGATTTCACCATAAACTCTCAGAGTTTGACTATAAAATTGAATATAAGCCTGGAAAATATAACACTAATGCAGACGCGCTTAGTCGAATACCTGCCGAGC
The DNA here is from genome assembly GCA_963930735.1 of Dioctria linearis. Taxonomy (NCBI): domain Eukaryota; kingdom Metazoa; phylum Arthropoda; class Insecta; order Diptera; family Asilidae; genus Dioctria; species Dioctria linearis. The sequence continues at coordinate 124,207,060 of OZ005742.1, read as the reverse complement.
TAAACCAGGCAAACCCCAATTCGTTCATTGTGGAAGCTCAGGTACATCACCGAGCGGAGTCCGACATGGACGAAAATGATTCTAGTTCTCCAACACCCTCAAAGCCTAAACAAAAAAATTGTCATGCCGTTACGAGAGCTCAAATAAGGGAGGCACAAAATAATATTGAAAAGGAAAATCAAAACCCAGGAACTCCCCATAAAGCTCGAAAATATCCACGGAACCTCCTACATAAATTAGTCGAAATTGACTCAACTGATAGCTGCAAATCCGAAAGAAGTGTATCTGAACACGGCGAATCACCCTGGAACCAAAATCTAATAAATTCCCAGCATACATTACCAGCAAATATCTCAGACCCTGAGGAAATCGAGACAATTTTAAAAGACTATCATGACTACGCGTTTGGTGGTCACCAAGGAGTAATGAAAACTTATAAAAAAAAAAAAAAAAAATATAAGTGGAGAAATATGCTCAGTTCCATCAGGAAATATATTCGAAAGTGCCCTAAATGCCAAAAAATGAAGGCTAGCCCGGAGTATCGTATGCCAATGGTCATAACAGATACTGCCCTTATGCCCTTCGATAAAGTATATTTGGATATAGTAGGTCCCCTTAAAGAAACCCATTCATGTAATAAGTACATTTTGACTTTCTAAGATAATCTAACGAAATTCGTAGATTGTTATGCCTTGCCAAATGGCGAAGCGGAAACGTTAGCAGGAATATTTTTTGACGAAATAATTACTCGCTACCGCATTCCTAAAAAATTAGTAACTAATCAGGGCTCCAATTTCTTAAGCGATCTTTTTAAGCGTGGCTGTAAACTCCTAAAAGTGAAAAAAATGCAGACTTCCGCTTATCATCCGCAATCCAACGGCGCACTGGAACGAACACACAGACCCCTAGTAGAATACTTAAGAGCTATTGTATCCGAAAATCCAAAGGCTTGGGATCGATTCCTGAGAACCGCGGCTTTTGTATACAATAACAGCCCACATGAAGGCACTAAGCTCACGCCAATGGACTGTCTGTTCGGATTCACAGCAGATGTTCCCTCTAATCTTAAAAGAGAGCCAGAGCCCATTTATAACCACGAGAGTTACTATCACCTTTTTAGGTACAAAATACAAAAGGCATATGCTATCGCCCGAAAAAAATTGCTGAAAGTCAAGGAAAAGTCGAAAGCGTACTATGATAGGAACTCACGTCCGGTAACATTCAAAACAGGAGATAAAGTATTGCTAAAAAATCCCGCAAAAAAACACAAGCTTTCCCAGATATGGCTAGGACCATACCTCGTGGTACAAGCTTTTACGCCTGTTAACACAGTCATACAAATCGGTAAAAGAAAAGTAACCGTACATAATAATAGACTGAAACCATTTCACGAATAATTACTAACCTTCAAGGAAGGGATTACAATTGCATTTAAGATAAAAAAAGTAAGGGAAAAAATATTTTTTTTTAAGAAAAAGAGAAAAATTGAACATATCATTAATTCAGGTTGAACAGTTTCCAATTACACGTACCCGTCATCTACAGGTAGTTTAACCATTTCAAATGTACATATAATAGAAATATGTAAACAAGATTGAAGATGTAAATTGTAAAAAATAAGAACATGTAGGTAATAGAAATAAAAATACCATACCTATTTATAGATAAATCTAAGCTTTAACATATAAAGAATATTTCTTTTAAATAAATGAAAACATATGTATAAACACATATAAAAGAAAAAATATGTATAAACACATATAAAAGAAAAAATATGTATAAACACGTATAAAAGAAAAAATATGTATAAACACATATAAAAGAAAAAATATGTATAAACACATATAAAAGAAAAAATATGTATAAACACATATAAAAGAAAAAATATGTAAATACACATAGAAAGATTTTTTTTTAAATAAATGAGAACATACATATGTAGAAACACATATAAAGAATTTTTTTTTAAATAAATAAAAACATATGTATAAACAAATATAAAAGAAAGAAAAAATATGTATAACGCATGTAAAAATTTTTATAAAAAGTATGTATAAACACATACAAACATTTTTAAGTAAAAATAAATTATATATGTAGGTATGTATGTTAATCATGAATGTTACGATGAACAAGCAACAAGCGGTTAGCGTTTGTCCAGATTTATGTATGTACGTATGTAATAACAAATGCGATAAGGTACTGACGGAACGTTCAGTACGACTCTAGTCGGAGAAAAATATATGTATGTATGTACGGAAGCGACGAGTGCCGCGATTTATGTATAAACAAAAAATAAATGAAATGCATATGACCTAACACTTTGTACTACTATATACAAAATGTTGGGTCGGAAGTATTTCATTTATTTCCGTATTAATAAGATTCCTCTGTATAAATAAGCAAAGAATTTGAAGAATAAAAGCAGTCGATTTGAGTCGAGTAATGGTACAGTAAACGGTTCGTTTGAATTAGTAGTTGTGCTTTAACAAGCTACTCCATAATAACACTAGGAGTTGTGCTTTAACAAGCTACTCTATAATAATATCAGGAGTTGTGCTTTAACAAGCTACTCCACGCAACTACTCTCACATTAGAGATACGACAGTCGCTGCCGGGAAAAACAAAAGCAAAAACAACAAATTAAGTCAAACGGTTTCTTCGCAAAGAGACCACAACAAGTTTAAGTAGGATAGATTTCTACTTAACAGCGATCATTCTTTCCAACTCCTCCTTCTGTATGCTTGACAGTTTTGACTGCTTCTGTAAAGCACTAATGTAACATTCGTCCGCCATATCTAATAAGTGCCAAGAATTATTCTGAAAATTCGCTTGCATATTCATCCCCTTCCAGAAATCAATGCCAAGGATTATTGAGTGCTGAAGATCCGGTATTATTAGTGCATTACATACTTTAACACAGCCCTCTAGTTCTATAGGTATGCTCACTTCTCCCCTGACATTCACAAAACTCCCATTAGCTTGACTTACCCTAGTTGCACTCGTCGATCTCACCCTCAGTCCCATGCTTTTCAACAGTTCATATCCGGGTCCAGCTACTATAGCTCTTGATGCCCCTGAATCCAATAATCCACAAAAATTTAGCCCAAAATTCTTTACTCTTAAATGAGGACGAACATCACTTTCCGTTTGTGCGAAAACAAAATCCATAAGAATGCTGAGTTCGTTCGAACCTCCTTTTCCCTAATCTCCTAAAGTGGCGACCGTTTGCGGATTACTCGACTCGTCGCTTAATTTCGAGCTCCTCGTTCGTTTCCCGATCCTGATGGTACCTCTCTGCTTACTATGCCCCCTGCATTCTGACCTCGACGAGTGCACCTAGTACAATTTGGTCGAATTACTCCTGGTGTTCCACAACCAAAGCATCTTATGTCCTTCCTACAAAATCGGGCTATATGTCCCAATTTACCGCACTTGAAACATTTACGATCGTTAGCTCTGGCTGGAGCAGTGAATTCTGATACCGTGCATTCTGTTGTTACATAGACAAGATTTGGTTCGAGAAGATTATTGTTTCTCTTCTGTGTAGGTGGTACAAACGTTTCCACTGAAGTTCTCACCGACTCTAGGCGTCTTCCCAATTCTACCAAGTTTTCGGCTGTCTTCACCTCCGTCAAACCAAACTGGGTCTGGTAAAACGGGCTAATGTTTCGTTGTAATACCTTCAATATTTGACTCTCTGATAGTGGGACTCTCAATCGGGAAAACATATTTGACATTACGGCGATATATATGCCGATGGTTTCATCTTTTCCCTGAGTCCTCCTTTTAATCTCTTCGAGCAGACGGTCGTCATAATCGGCCGGTAGGAACTCTTTCTTCAGCTCACGTACTATATCCACCCAAGAATGAAATTTGGTCTTGTTTGCCCTATACCAAATCAAAGCCCTTCCGGTTAATAGGTCTAATGCTGATCGAAATAACTGCTGTTTACTGATTCTCATAGCGTCTGCCAATTCATTTATCCTTTCTAAAAAGGAGTTGAGTGACTGGCTCTGCTCACCGGTATATTTTATCTCCCATTTGTACAATGGCACTCGAGACTGGCCACCAGTCATTACTCGGGCATTTGCGGATAGCTCCAATGCAGAGAGATTATCCTCGTCCTCGTACCCATCTGCTTTAAGCTTCAACGATCCTAAAGCTAAGATCAATTCCGCACGAACCCTGCTTCTCTCCTTCTCCTCGTCATCACCACTCGCCTATACCCTAACTAATCGACTTAAAGCCCATTTTGATTTTCTTATATTCTGAACCACTGGAATCCCCTTCAAATTTATCAAGAAGTTCCCTCACTTCTTTGACTACTTTCTTTAATGCTTCCATATCTTCAGCGAGCTCATAGGGGTAAGGGTCTACTACCAATTGTCTGCCATCTCTCTCGGGCTTTAAAGCTGATCGTAGAGTCTTCCTCATTTCGTCTACATTCGACACTGGATTTCGTCGAAGAAAATTTTTGCTACAGTAATCTCATTTCGTCTACATTCGACACTGGATTTCGTCGAAGAAAATTTTTGCTACTGTAATTGCTTCCCCGTTGGGTATGGCATACCAATCGACGAATTTGGTCAAATTATCTTGAAAGGTCAGGATATACTTATTACCTGAGGCGGTTTCCTCCAAAGGGTCAACAATGTCCACGTAAACAATGTCAAATGGTTGCTCTGCTATTAGATTAGTTTAGATTTGTGAAGGGGTGTATAGGTGTTAGCCTTGCAATCACTGTGACCTGAAAGATCTATTGTGAGTCCCCATTGAATTTGCTCCATTTATAGCTTTAGACTGTTAATAATGTCTAGAATCATTCTGGGCTTAAGGTTCCATACGTAACTTGGTGGAGGAAAAGCATGTTCAAGGTGGAGTAATCTCCGCCTGGCCAATGCTTCGCAAGTGGCAGAGCAAGTGCTCCGAGGTTTCGTGAGCATCCTGACAGAAGCGGCAGGATGAAGTCTCAGCCAAACCCAGCTTGTTTAGGTGATACATCAAGGGGCAATGGCCTGAGAAGAGCTCAGTGATCATTTTGGGCTCTGTTCTTCTAAGGAGTAGGAGTTCTTTTGTTTTTCCGCCAGAGGAGTCGATAAACTTTTTTGCCTGACGAAGTCCTTGTAGCCTTTCCCAATACAGGGATTTTTGTTTATTTTCCCAGTTATTTAGGGTAGCTCTGAGGTAACACTTTGATGTGCCACAAAATGGCTCTGGTCCGACAAACTGATTTTCCGCTCCTCTTTTGGCTAGGCCATCCGCAATTTCATTGCCTTTCTGGCCCTCATGTCCAGGTACCCACATGAGGATAACTTCGTTTCTCCTTGATAGATTTTTGAGGGTTTATAGACATTCCCAGACTATCCCTGACTTGACCGTGTAGGACTTTAAGGCCTTGAGGGCAGCTTGACTGTCCGTGAGAATATTAATGGTTGAGCCATTTATGGCTCTTTTAATGCAGGTATTGGCACATTCTTCTATGGCCAACACCTCGGCTTGAAATACGGTAGGGGTAGATCCTAGAGCCTTTGATATATGGATATATGGTTGCTGGTAGTCCCGAAGAAAGCCGGGCCTGATGGCAATAAACGCTGGCGATTAGTAGTAGATATTCGTAAAGTTAACGAGAAATCTATAGGGGATGCCTTTGAATTACCCAGGATAGAGGACATACTGGATCAACTCGGGCATTCGCGGTATTTTACTACACTTGACCTGTTTTATCACAAGGGACAATAGGTAAAGACAGGCCTATAGCGTATGCAAGTAGAAGTTTAAATAAGGCGGAACAAAGATACTCCACAATAGAAAAAGAGTTGCTCGCTATTGTGTGGGCCGCCAGGAACTTCAGGTGTTATTTACAAGGTAGAGCTTTTACGGTTTACACAGACCACAAGCCCTTGAAAGGCGTATTCAATGTGAAAGACCCGACATCGAGATTAGTCAGATTTCACCATAAACTCTCAGAGTTTGACTATAAAATTGAATATAAGCCTGGAAAATATAACACTAATGCAGACGCGCTTAGTCGAATACCTGCCGAGCTAAACCAGGCAAACCCCAATTCGTTCATTGTGGAAGCTCAGGTACATCACCGAGCGGAGTCCGACATGGACGAAAATGATTCTAGTTCTCCAACACCCTCAAAGCCTAAACAAAAAAATTGTCATGCCGTTACGGGAGCTCAAATAAGGGAGGCACAAAATAATATTGAAAAGGAAAATCAAAACCCAGGAACTCCCCATAAAGTTCAAAAATATCCACGGAACCTCCTACATAAATTAGTCGAAATTGACTCAACTGATAGCTGCAAATCCGAAAGAAGTGTATCTGAACACGGCGAATCACCCTGGAACCAAAATCTAATAAATTCCCAGCATACATTACCAGCAAATATCTCAGACCCTGAGGAAATCGAGACAATTTTAAAAGACTATCATGACTACGCGTTTGGTGGTCACCAAGGAGTAATGAAAACTTATAAAAAAATAAAAAAAAAATATAAGTGGAGAAATATGCTCAGTTCCATCAGGAAATATATTCGAAAGTGCCCTAAATGCCAAAAAATGAAGGCTAGCCCGGAGTATCGTATGCCAATGGTCATAACAGATACTGCCCTTATGCCCTTCGATAAAGTATATTTGGATATAGTAGGTCCCCTTAAAGAAACCCATTCATGTAATAAGTACATTTTGACTTTCTAAGATAATCTAACGAAATTCGTAGATTGTTATGCCTTGCCAAATGGCGAAGCGGAAACGTTAGCAGGAATATTTTTTGACGAAATAATTACTCGCTACCGCATTCCTAAAAAATTAGTAACTAATCAGGGCTCCAATTTCTTAAGCGATCTTTTTAAGCGTGGCTGTAAACTCCTAAAAGTGAAAAAAATGCAGACTTCCGCTTATCATCCGCAATCCAACGGCGCACTGGAACGAACACAAAGACCCCTAGTAGAATACTTAAGAGCTATTGTATCCGAAAATCCAAAGGCTTGGGATCGATTCCTGAGAACCGCGGCTTTTGTATACAATAACAGCCCACATGAAGGCACTAAGCTCACGCCAATGGACTGTCTGTTCGGATTCACAGCAGATGTTCCCTCTAATCTTAAAAGAGAGCCAGAGCCCATTTATAACCACGAGAGTTACTATCACCTTTTTAGGTACAAAATACAAAAGGCATATGCTATCGCCCGAAAAAAATTGCTGAAAGTCAAGGAAAAGTCGAAAGCGTACTATGATAGGAACTCACGTCCGGTAACATTCAAAACAGGAGATAAAGTATTGCTAAAAAATCCCGCAAAAAAACACAAGCTTTCCCAGATATGGCTAGGACCATACCTCGTGGTACAAGCTTTTACGCCTGTTAACACAGTCATACAAATCGGTAAAAGAAAAGTAACCGTACATAATAATAGACTGAAACCATTTCACGAATAATTACTAACCTTCAAGGAAGGGATTACAATTGCATTTAAGATAAAAAAAGTAAGGGAAAAAATATTTTTTTTTAAGAAAAAGAGAAAAATTGAACATATCATTAATTCAGGTTGAACAGATTCCAATTACACGTACCCGTCATCTACAGGTAGTTTAACCATTTCAAATGTACATATAATAGAAATATGTAAACAAGATTGAAGATGTAAATTGTAAAAAATAAGAACATGTAGGTAATAGAAATAAAAATACCATACCTATTTATAGATAAATCTAAGCTTTAACATATAAAGAATATTTCTTTTAAATAAATGAAAACATATGTATAAACACATATAAAAGAAAAAATATGTATAAACACATATAAAAGAAAAAATATGTATAAACACGTATAAAAGAAAAAATATGTATAAACACATATAAAAGAAAAAATATGTATAAACACATATAAAAGAAAAAATATGTATAAACACATATAAAAGAAAAAATATGTAAATACACATAGAAAGATTTTTTTTTAAATAAATGAGAACATACATATGTAGAAACACATATAAAGAATTTTTTTTTAAATAAATAAAAACATATGTATAAACAAATATAAAAGAAAAGAAAAAATATGTATAACGCATGTAAAAATTTTTATAAAAAGTATGTATAAACACATACAAACATTTTTAAGTAAAAATAAATTATATATGTAGGTATGTATGTTAATCATGAATGTTACGATGAACAAGCAACAAGCGGTTAGCGTTTGTCCAGATTTATGTATGTACGTATGTAATAACAAATGCGATAAGGTACTGACGGAACGTTCAGTACGACTCTAGTCGGAGAAAAATATATGTATGTATGTCGGAAGCGACGAGTGCCGCGATTTATGTATAAACAAAAAATAAATGAAATGCATATGACCTAACACTTTGTACTACTATATACAAAATGTTGGGTCGGAAGTATTTCATTTATTTCCGTATTAATAAGATTCCTCTGTATAAATAAGCAAAGAATTTGAAGAATAAAAGCAGTCGATTTGAGTCGAGTAATGGTACAGTAAACGGTTCGTTTGAATTAGTAGTTGTGCTTTAACAAGCTACTCCATAATAACACTAGGAGTTGTGCTTTAACAAGCTACTCTATAATAATATCAGGAGTTGTGCTTTAACAAGCTACTCCACGCAACTACTCTCACATTAGAGATACGACAGTCGCTGCCGGGAAAAACAAAAGCAAAAACAACAAATTAAGTCAAACGGTTTCTTCGCAAAGAGACCACAACAAGTTTAAGTAGGATAGATTTCTACTTAACAGCGATCATTCTTTCCAACTCCTCCTTCTGTATGCTTGACAGTTTTGACTGCTTCTGTAAAGCACTAATGTAACATTCGTCCGCCATATCTAATAAGTGCCAAGAATTATTCTGAAAATTCGCTTGCATATTCATCCCCTTCCAGAAATCAATGCCAAGGATTATTGAGTGCTGAAGATCCGGTATTATTAGTGCATTACATACTTTAACACAGCCCTCTAGTTCTATAGGTATGCTCACTTCTCCCCTGACATTCACAAAACTCCCATTAGCTTGACTTACCCTAGTTGCACTCGTCGATCTCACCCTCAGTCCCATGCTTTTCAACAGTTCATATCCGGGTCCAGCTACTATAGCTCTTGATGCCCCTGAATCCAATAATCCACAAAAATTTAGCCCAAAATTCTTTACTCTTAAATGAGGACGAACATCACTTTCCGTTTGTGCGAAAACAAAATCCATAAGAATGCTGAGTTCGTTCGAACCTCCTTTTCCCTAATCTCCTAAAGTGGCGACCGTTTGCGGATTACTCGACTCGTCGCTTAATTTTGAGCTCCTCGTTCGTTTCCCGATCCTGATGGTACCTCTCTGCTTACTATGCCCCCTGCATTCTGACCTCGACGAGTGCACCTAGTACAATTTGGTCGAATTACTCCTGGTGTTCCACAACCAAAGCATCTTATGTCCTTCCTACAAAATCGGGCTATATGTCCCAATTTACCGCACTTGAAACATTTACGATCGTTAGCTCTGGCTGGAGCAGTGAATTCTGATACCGTGCATTCTGTTGTTACATAGACAAGATTTGGTTCGAGAAGATTATTGTTTCTCTTCTGTGTAGGTGGTACAAACGTTTCCACTGAAGTTCTCACCGACTCTAGGCGTCTTCCCAATTCTACCAAGTTTTCGGCTGTCTTCACCTCCGTCAAACTAAACTGGGTCTGGTAAAACGGGCTAATGTTTCGTTGTAATACCTTCAATATTTGACTCTCTGATAGTGGGACTCTCAATCGGGAAAACATATTTGACATTACGGCGATATATATGCCGATGGTTTCATCTTTTCCCTGAGTCCTCCTTTTAATCTCTTCGAGCAGACGGTCGTCATAATCGGCCGGTAGGAACTCTTTCTTCAGCTCACGTACTATATCCACCCAAGAATGAAATTTGGTCTTGTTTGCCCTATACCAAATCAAAGCCCTTCCGGTTAATAGGTCTAATGCTGATCGAAATAACTGCTGTTTACTGATTCTCATAGCGTCTGCCAATTCATTTATCCTTTCTAAAAAGGAGTTGAGTGACTGGCTCTGCTCACCGGTATATTTTATCTCCCATTTGTACAATGGCACTCGAGACTGGCCACCAGTCATTACTCGGGCATTTGCGGATAGCTCCAATGCAGAGAGATTATCCTCGTCCTCGTACCCATCTGCTTTAAGCTTCAACGATCCTAAAGCTAAGATCAATTCCGCACGAACCCTGCTTCTCTCCTTCTCCTCGTCATCACCACTCGCCTATACCCTAACTAATCGACTTAAAGCCCATTTTGATTTTCTTATATTCTGAACCACTGGAATCCCCTTCAAATTTATCAAGAAGTTCCCTCACTTCTTTGACTACTTTCTTTAATGCTTCCATATCTTCAGCGAGCTCATAGGAGTAAGGGTCTACTACCAATTGTCTGCCATCTCTCTCGGGCTTTAAAGCTGATCGTAGAGTCTTCCTCATTTCGTCTACATTCGACACTGGATTTCGTCGAAGAAAATTTTTGCTACAGTAATCTCATTTCGTCTACATTCGACACTGGATTTCGTCGAAGAAAATTTTTGCTACTGTAATTGCTTCCCCGTTGGGTATGGCATACCAATCGACGAATTTGGTCAAATTATCTTGAAAGGTCAGGATATACTTATTACCTGAGGCGGTTTCCTCCAAAGGGTCAACAATGTCCACGTAAACAATGTCAAATGGTTGCTCTGCTATTAGATTAGTTTAGATTTGTGAAGGGGTGTATAGGTGTTAGCCTTGCAATCACTGTGACCTGAAAGATCTATTGTGAGTCCCCGTTGAATTTGCTCCATTTATAGCTTTAGACTGTTAATAATGTCTAGAATCATTCTGGGCTTAAGGTTCCATACGTAACTTGGTGGAGGAAAAGCATGTTCAAGGTGGAGTAATCTCCGCCTGGCCAATGCTTCGCAGTGGCAGAGCAAGTGCTCCGAGGTTTCGTGAGCATCCTGACAGAAGCGGCAGGATGAAGTCTCAGCCAAACCCAGCTTGTTTAGGTGATACATCAAGGGGCAATGGCCTGAGAAGAGCTCAGTGATCATTTTGGGCTCTGTTCTTCTAAGGAGTAGGAGTTCTTTTGTTTTTCCGCCAGAGGAGTCGATAAACTTTTTTGCCTGACGAAGTCCTTGTAGCCTTTCCCAATACAGGGATTTTTGTTTATTTTCCCAGTTATTTAGGGTAGCTCTGAGGTAACACTTTGATGTGCCACAAAATGGCTCTGGTCCGACAAACTGATTTTCCGCTCCTCTTTTGGCTAGGCCATCCGCAATTTCATTGCCTTTCTGGCCCTCATGTCCAGGTACCCACATGAGGATAACTTCGTTTCTCCTTGATAGATTTTTGAGGGTTTGTAGACATTCCCAGACTATCCCTGACTTGACCGTGTAGGACTTTAAGGCCTTGAAGGCAGCTTGACTGTCCGTGAGAATATTAATGGTTGAGCCATTTATGGCTCTTTTAATGCAGGTATTGGCACATTCTTCTATGGCCAACACCTCGGCTTGAAATACGGTAGGGGTAGATCCTAGAGCCTTTGATATATGGCATTTGGGGCCGTATACCCCCAGTCCGACCCCACTGTGTGTTTTTTAGCCGTCTGTATACCACACCATCGATCCTTGTTGGAAGGACGGTTTAATGGAGCGCCATTGTTGTCGGTCTCCAAGAACCACTCGGAATGGTCTTACAAAATCCACTCGGGGTATGATTATATCAGATATTGTCGTCACTTGCTCGAAGCATATCTGTTTTAAGATACTTAAATGACCAACCAGATCGACTGGCTCTCCGTTTGTACTCTAATAGCACTGCAGATCGCTTCCTTTTTCACCTGAAAATGCAGGGGAGCATGGTTTAATAAGGCTTCCATGGCTGCTGTAAGACAGGTTCTCTTGGCACCAGTTATTCCTAGACAGGCAAGCCGCTGGGTGTTTTGAAGCAGAGCCTCAGCCGTTTTTTGATTAGTTTTTGGCCACCATGCGAGGGCCGCATAGGTGACCATGGGTCTAACAAACGTGGTGTACGTCCAGGACATCATTTTTGGCTTCAGACCCCATGTTCTGCCAATGAAGCGACGACAGGTGTAGAGAGATCGCATCGCTCTATCCGTCACTCTGGACAGATGCGAATTCCAGGTAAGTTTCTTATTTAGGGTTATCCCCAGATATTTGACTTTGTCTGAAAATATCAATTCCGTATTATCAAGAAGAGTAGCCGTTAGTGAAAGCTTCGATCTTCTTGTGAATGGAACGATAACCGTTTTGTTGGGGTTTAGGCTAAGGCCTTTGCTTAGACACCACGTGCGGACTTTGGAGAGGGCTATTTGCATGAGGTCGGATATGACTTGATCATGCTTGCCCCGTATTGTAACTACTAGGTCATCCGCGTAGCCTTGAACATTAAAACCCGAACTGGTCAACTTCTCTAGCAAATCACCAATCACGATCGACCATAAGAGTGGAGAGAGAACTCCTCCTTGTGGGCACCCTTTTGCGGCGGTGATCGTGACTGAGCAGTTCCCTAGAGATGTGGTTATCGTCCTGATTCTAAGCATGGAGTCTATCCAGTTTACTGTGGAGGGCTCAACCCTTTATCCTCGGCAGCTGATTTAATTGCATCGAAGGAGGTATTATCGAAGGCTCCTTCTATGTCCGCAAATGCACATAAAGCCACCTCTTTTGCTTCGAGCGCTTTTCGAGGTCTTTGACTAAGGTGTGGATGGCAGTCTCAGTAGACTTGCCAGCTTGATAAGCGAACTGCTTAGAATGAAGTGGTGATTTAATCAGAATTTCACTTCGAATGTGTAGGTCTAGGATTTTTTCCATGGACTTAAGCAGGAATGAGGAGTGGCTGATGGGTCGGAACGATTTAGCTAGAGAACTAGCTCTTTTTCCTGCTTTAGGTATAAATACCACCCTGCCGTCTCTCCAACATTGGGGAACGTACCCTAGAGCGTAACTGGCTCGAAAAAATTTTTGTAGTGGAAAGAGTATTTCTTCAACACCTTGCTGTAGTAAGGCTGGAAAGATGCCGTCTTCTCCAGCAGATTTAAAGGGCTTAAATGTGCCAATGGCCCATCTAACCTTGTTAGGAGTGAAGATTCTTTCCGCAAGGCTTTTGCTCCTGTTAGAGACTCCGGACTTGTCCACCTCAATCGGGTCTGGAGCTACTATTCCTTGATCGGGAAAGTGAGTTTCTAATAAGAGCCTGACTGTTTCCTCGCAACTCTCGGTGTAGTACCCATCTTCCTTTTGAAGTGTGCCTATACCATTGGTGTGAACCTTCGAAAGTACCTTATGGAGCCTGATAGCTGCGGGCAATTGATCTATGCCATCGCAGAAGGTCCGCCAGGTTCTTCTTTTGGATCTCCTTAATTCCGTGTTATATTGCGTTAGAGCCTTTTTATATTCCCCCCAGATGCCAGAGAGTTTAGCTCTGTTGAATAGTTTCCTGACTTCTTTTCTTTTTAGAATCAGTTACCTATTCCACCATGGTACCTGCCGATTGCAAGTCTTTTGCTTCAGAGGGCAACTGTGTTCGAATGAAGTCATTACAGCCGTTTGAAGCTGCGTAGTGGCTGAATCTAGCTCCTTAGTCGTGCGAATGCTACCGCCGGGAGAGTCAACTACAGCCTTAAGGTGTTGTCGATAGAGCTCCCAGTTAGTTAATTTAGGGATTCGGTACTCCTGACAAGTGTTGAGTGTGGCATCTATATCGAACCTGATGTGTCTGTGATCTGACATGGAAATCTCGTTCGATACATGCCACCTACTTATTTTTGTACTTATGAACATACTGGCAAGTGTTAGGTCCAAGACCTCTTGGCTAATGATGTTCATAAAGGTTGGCTTATTACCTTGATTTAGTATCTCTAAATTGTTAGACAATATAAAATCGTACAGGTACTCACCCCCGGCATTGCTATCCGTGCTGCCCCATAGCGTATGATGTGCATTTGCATCGCATCCAATGATGAAGTGCTTTCCTCTGCGTTTGCTGTAGTTGATGAGCCGTTTTAGCTCTGGGAGAGTAACGAATCCGCTTCTCCGGGAAAGTAGGCTGAGGTAACTACTTCCTCGTGGCTACCTCCTGAAGTTGGTACCTCGACAACTGCTGTAACCACGTCCATCGAAATGAATTGTGAAAGAGGAATAAAGTTTAATTTAGTGTTGAGCAGTAGTGCTGCCCTAGGAGAATCATGTTCATTACTATATATTAACTTACATGATTTTGTGGGAAGTCCTTTCATGTGGCCTTGATGTACCCAGGGCTCCTGAATGAGCGCCAGACTAAGTTCCTCCGAGATAAATCTCCTGCTATGTACGTCTGATGCCACTTTAGCATGATGGAGATTTATCTGAAGGCAAATTAAGTGATCATTGGCCATGACTAAGATGGCTTTTTATGGCCGCTGTCAGTCTTGGTGGTGGATCCTTTAGGACCTTTGTTTTTGCCCGGTTTGGCACGGACAGGAGGGAGCTTTTTGTTAGTCTCTATAGACTTCTTTTCGGAAGTCCTCGACTTGGGTTTTGCAGTTCCAATTGCTTTACCAGGGCCCGCCTTTGCCTTGACCAAAAGTTTAGGCCTGCTGACTCCTGATGTCGAAGGCTGAGGATCGTCAGCCAGAGTTTTAATCTGACTTGGGCCATCCCCAGCTTCCGAGACAGTCTTTACTGTTCCACCCTTGAGTCTTAGTTGGACAGATCCGAATTTATACCCAATTACGAATTGAGCTTTCTTTAGCACTTCCATTGACACACGGAGAGAGTCAGCTCTGTAACTGAGGGTTTTTGTACCCTGCGCAACACTATCCATTCAGACACTTTTAACCCCGAGTTCTGGCCCTCGATGTAATCGAGAATCAAATCCGTAGGGTCCTCAGCGCTGTTTGGAAAGTATCCCATAAGGACTTGTGGGCGAGAAATTTCATTTTCCTCGACCATCACAAGATTGGCTCCTTCCCAGGGCTTTAGCTCCGCAACTACACATTTCAGCCACGTCACGGTGTCTTGATTGGCGCAGTTAAGAACCAGCCACCCTGGTCTAAATGTGGAGGCCAGGAATCTTGGTTTTAGGGGGCTTTGCTTTCTTGCCGCGATTTCTCTCAGGATAGCACCCTGTACGGACTTCAGTTGATCCGCGGTGAGAGCCACCTCAGGATAACCGACGGGAAGAAAACCCACCCGAACGCTCTCTGCAACCTCCTTATAGGAAGGCTGCTTACGCGAAGGCAGGGAGACGTGCTTCTTTGAAAGATTCTCCGTTGCTGCCTTGCTGCGTTTAGCACTAGGTTGCTCCACTTTAGGAGAAGAGTCGTCAGAGCGAGTCCGTTTTTTTAGACTCTCCCCATTCCGCTGATCTATCTGAGGTGCAGCAATCCTTCTAGCCTCTGCTTCTGTGTGACCGTGTTTTAAAAGCCATTTAAACCTTTTTTGGCCGCGCCAGAGAGCTTTGGCTTGAGCTCTTTGCACGCTGTTATTGTACACGAATGCAGCGGTTCGTAGATATTGATCCCATGTTTTGGGACTTATGTCTACGATGGTTCGCAGGTACTCTAGAAGGGGTCTATGGGCATGCTCCAGTGCTCCATTAGACTGGGGATGATAAGCTGAAGTTTGTAGCTTTTTTACCCTTAAGAGTTTATATACACTTTTGAATAGTTCACTTTGGAAATTAGATCCCTGATCAGTGACTATTCTTTTGGGGATACGGTAGCGCGTGACGATTTCGTCGAAGAAAATTTTTGCTACTGTAATTGCTTCCCCGTTGGGTATGGCATACCAATCGACGAATTTGGTCAAATTATCTTGAAAGGTCAGGATATATATATTACCTGTGGCGGTTTCTTCCAAAGGGCCCACAATGTCCACGTAAGCCTTGTCAAATGGTTGCTCTGCTATGTCCGTTATTACAATTGGCATTCGGAATTGAGGGGATGCTTTCATCGTTTGGCATTTAGGGCATTTTTTAACGGACCAAGCGATGCCAAGTATAAAAAGAGATCGAGGTCAGGCAGCTTGTCGTTTATATAGCCCTTGCTTCCACATGACACCACTGATAGAGTAGCAGCGGCGCATGATTACAAGAATTGGCAATGCAGCTGTGCTCTTACGGTACTAGCGATAAAATTTGCCTAGCAAGGAACACAAATGGATAGCAACAAGATATTTAGAGCTTCACTTGCTGCTGTGTTAAATTAATTATATTTACAAAAAATCACGTTGCGAAGAAATTCCCGTTGGATGGTAGTTGTAATGATGATAATGATAGAGTTGCAAATTGATCGGTTTGATCTGATTGTATTTGTGCCATACATTGTAGGCTACATGACAACACATGCTAATGTAATTAGATTGAATTTATTTTCTTTTCAGATCTCAATTTTAACATGATATTTTTGTAATATGATCCCTTTTCAGGAATGGTTTTTAGCACGAATCTAACTGGTTTAAACAAATTGAAATAATTTTTATTTGATCTGCTCGTTGAGCCTATAATTTTGTATTATATTCGTGCAATGTGTTATGTAAGAGACAAATACATAGCTTTGTTGGGTTGTGTACCTGTATATTTATCAAGAGTAATCAGATTAGAGTCAAGTTTACTAAATTTTTTATGCTTTGTTTTCAGCATACTTTCTTTTCAGAAGTTGTCTGTTTATAAAAATATATTCGAATCGATTTGGTTCGAACACTCTATTAATGCTATAACAAACGCGAAGGAGCTTTGAACGAACAGGAGTGAAATCCAACTTTTAAGCGGAATTATAGAAAACAACGCTATACCTAATTACCAAAATGTCCACTCCTTAACTTTTACTCTATTTAACATATAGAAAGATTCACAGTTTTTTTTACAGGTCCAAATTCATTCATCAGCACAAAAACTAAGTAACTTACTACACTTCTCATTTATAATAAAAACATAAAGTCCAACGATGAAAACACAAAACAATTATTTCCCCATATTAAACGAAAAATATTGAAAATCGCCGCAAACAAAACAAAAACCAAACATCGATGAATTAACTTCTTAACCTATATCTTAAATTTTCAACATAAACACACGGAAATGAGACAAAAACTTTCAAACGCCCATAATGATTTACCCTTAACCTATCCAAAAACGCACATCGCAATTTTGAAATCAATATTATTATACTGAGATAGGCTTCCCAAAATCGCACTCAACACTTAATCTAACACTTCTTAAATTTATTCTGAAAAGTAAATGGAATAGCTAAAAGAAGAAGAACTCCAACAATTAACAAAAAAAAATGGAGCAGCTAAAAAAGCATAACTCCCAAAAAATAAAAAAAATGGAGTAGCTAAAAAAGCATAACTTCCAAAAAATACAAATAAACGGAGCAGCTAAAAAAGCATAACTCCCAATATATATCAATTTTACAAACACAATACATTTTTAAACCGGCTGCGCCGAATTGTCGTGCCCCTCTAGCAATAATTAAACTCACGAATCAATCAAACAATAAAGCACACGAATTGCATTTAAGACTAAGCTTTATTGTTTCGAACTGACCTAAGTATCTTAACTACAATATATCTAAGCTACCTGGGCTTAGGTAACCTGAACCGACTCTAATCAAGATAGGACTGTACACTTAACGACACTCGGCAGACTAGTCATTGGTCTTTTATGCACCAATATTCGGAAGTAAACTTTACTTAACAACGCGGATGTAGACAAACGACAACAACCTTGCCGTTTGTTCTACCGGTTACAGCACCTGACTCGCTCAGTAGTAAACAATCGCTTTACATAATAATTACCATGCGAGGTGAATTATTGTTGTAATCGTCGATTGCTCCACTAAGCGCTCATCACAGGCAGCTGTTGAGCTAATCAGCAAGATAAACGACAGTTGCAGAACAGTACCATGCGAGGTTACTGTTTAGCAATTGCTAATTATTTCACTAAAATGCGCCCTTGGCTGCTGGAAAAATCTTCCGTATATTGGGCCATAGCATTATTTCGTAAAACTAAGTTAATTGGTAAAACTAAGTTAATTTGTAAAACCAAGTTACTTACTCGACTCGTATCTATTTGTCGTTTCAAAATATATATATAATATTTTTTCCTCCGACCAAACATGACCGAAGATTGATTTTTTCCGACAACCGCACCGCTGAGATTTAAAAAGCGAACACCCTGCTTGATCACTCTTCTCGTGATCAAGCCCCGCCGTTCAGGGTGTAAAATGCATAGTCTGCATTTCCACCCTGAGAAAATTTCAACTTTGTTTCTTGACTTGATTAAACTTGTTCAGGAATATCTTGACGGACGGTGGCTTAACAAAAATGTAATTCTATCCTTTAATAAACATCAGCCACCGTCCCGTCGTTTGAAAGTCACGGCGCTCATACACATGTAATGTATTTGTGCTGCGCGACTTTCTTAACGTGAAATTCTTTAGCGTAATATGTGTTTGAAAAATAGGTGAAGGAACTGCTGAAGCTGTTTTTTTCGCGTATTTTTCTGATAAGCCAACCAAGTTTTTAAGCATGGTTAGCTTATGAAAATTTTCTAAATAGATTTACCAGTCTAGATGGTGCTTTCTTTGCGTGTATGTGTGTATACACAGCATTCCTTCCCTCTGTGAATAAGAGAGCTATTCTTTGAAGAGGAATAGCTCTCGAAAAAATATATAAAATTATACAATGTCTCTATCTTCCGTGAAAATATGATAATATTCATGGGGCAGAAAAATGGATTGAATAGAAACAATTACACACACAAAAGAAAATAATCATTAGAAGAGAGTTGAAGAAAAAAAAACGTTTTAATCTGGATTATTGTTGCTGGCTTCAGCATTTAGGGATGCCCAAAGTTTTATGCTAGGCTTCCTTTGGTCATTCGCGATGTTGTTTGCCACGAGATTGGACAATTGGCCTTTTCACAGCCCCTCAGGGCTCTGCACAATCGCCTACCAGGTCGCTGTGGTCCACATTACGCCCGATTGGCGTGGACCCATTCGTATTGTTTTAAGGCGAACGGGCCATCGACTCCTCACCGTATGGTGCGAGGAGGCCATAGCAGGACGCTCCTACCTGGTACATCTCTGGTTGGATCCGCACTGGGGTCAGTCTTGGTCAGTGATGCGTAAGTTATTTTTGTAAAATTTCTCGTCTTGTTCATTGATTTATCCGTTTTTATTTCGGTTGTCTTTTCAGGTGGTGTTGTCAATTTGAGTGGGATGCAGAGGCTGTACGAGTGTTGCCATCCCATTTTGACGCCCCTTTTGCGGATATCATACGGGCGCTGATGACGACTCCGCTCTTTCCCGCTGTCGAATACGACTCCGACGAGGACTGGTTGGGACTAATCCGGCCACCACAGCAAAAACAAAATTTTAAATTTTCTTTTCTCTTTTATATGTATCTGTCCTATTTTCTTTTCTCTTCCTCACTATTTTTTTAAATAACGTTTGTTATAATATTTCAATAAAAAGGAAGGTTTTTGATTTTTCTGCCGGCTTCTTTTGTTTTTAGGATTTTACCAGCAGTGATTTGTGTGTGTGTGTGTTTTTTTTCTTGGGTCGTACTTAATCAGCCTTCTTGTATATTCTGTGATACTTCTATCCGAAATTTTAAATTTACCTTGTAGTAGCCTACTTCAACTTGGTCGTTTATATTTTATATTAATTTTATTTACTTATGTTCTATTTTATTGTTATCCTAATTTTATTTGTTTAAATTATTGTTATTTTATTTGTTTTATTATTTTTAATTTAATTTTAATATTTCTAATTAACTTGCTTTTGACAAAAGTTTTTTTTGTTACTTTAGTAGTTTGGCGCTATTTGTTTCTAATGTAGTGCGCCAGTTCTACATGTCTATTAAATATTTCTTTCTCTTATTATTAAAAAGTATTTGCCTACACTACTTAGTTGTGTCTAGTTAAATTTTTAGTTTATTTACTTGAATTTTTCTTTGCTATTTAATATTTTACAGATACAAAGAGAAAGGATATAGTTTTTTAGGTTAAATTATGTTAATGATTTTATTTATATATAACAAAAGTATACTTTATACGTGCTAAGTGTAGTTACTGTTATTCCTAACTTTTATTTAATATGTAGTTCTGTTGGCTTAACTTCACTCAACTTAGTGCAAGTTTATTTACCAATTTTTTTTTCTTTTACTATTATGGTTGTGTTTAAAAATAGGTTTCGACAATTTCTTGAATTTATTCCCCCGATTTTGAGTTTTTCATTTACACTAGTTACACTGACTGACTCTTCGGAAGGGTTCGTGATCTTTTAAGTGCTTTGGTCTTGTAGCTGTTGGGTTGTTTACTTCTGGTTTCTCTGTTTCCGGGTTAGTCCCCAGTTCTATTTGAACTTTGGGCGCCTTTTGTTGTTATCTTAGGGCGAATGGACACCACCACCTAATAGCTACATATACTAGTATGGCTATCATAAGTAGACCGGTTAGAGATATTGATGTGTGGGAAAGAACATTGGTGTGGTGTGGCGCTGAGTTTTGGGCTATTTTGTGTACTTTATTATTGATCTCGTCCAATGATTGGGTTCCCTTGTGGATGATAGCGGTAGCTTCATCCACCATTATTACATCGGTCTGAAGTGGTTTCTTTTGATGATTTTCGTTTGGCACGCTCTCCTCATACATCCTTAGAAGACTTTCAGTCTCGTTTGTGCGTGGAAAGTACTGAGGTTGCACAATGGTGAGAGGATGAAAGTTTTCTGCTTCAAAAGATAGAGTTTGTGCGTTTAACTGGATTTGACGAGCCTCATTGAATACTATTGTTCCCTGTTTCGTTAATCGGGACACGTGGAATTTGTCTGGGCAAGTAACTTGGATCACTGTGGGTTCCGTAACCGAAAATATCCACGAATTGGGTCTCCTCATTTTGATCAGAGCGTTTCGGGGAGGTTTTTGTACTCTCAGTTTACAACTGGCGTTCTCCGACAGACATTTAGTAAGATATTTATCTGTAAATTTAAGTGGCGTTGGCGTTCTAAAAGTGAAGTTAACTGTTTCTGTATTTGTTGGTGTGTTGGTTTTACCACACTGATTTGCTGCACCTCCAACTTGGTTAATGCCTGGGTGTGCGATTCTAGTTCGTTGAGCCGGCTATAAATTTCCTTTTCGTTCGTATTGTCCATGGTACCGAACGTGAAGTGCAGAGCGCTTCCCATTCCATCAAAAATTGACCTTGTACCTCTGAACTTTGGCACCCCTTATTGAATGGTTTCTGTTCGTCGTTTGATGTTTTCCAGCAAACTGTGTACATGAACTTGCTGCACCTTACACCAGTCGAATGACTGAGTCGAGTTTTTACACAGCTGGTGCACGAAGTGTTTGGCTTTTTCTGTTAACATGGAATGATTAGTGAGCTCAGACAGGTCCAACTCCGTCAATATTGTCCAGGTACTGTTGTACGCCAATAGGGTGCCCATGACCTCAAACAATATTCCCGAGTTAGGGATTGGGGAGATTGAGATCGGTTCTCCACATTGTCGTAGTTGTCCAAAGATGACTCGCCACACGCACATAACGAGCACCAAGTTCATCATTAAGTATTTCATTCTATATGGGGAGACACAAAATATTTCCCAGTTAAAAGTTGGGCTATTTACCACTTACTCTATACGTAGTTTAATCGTAAAACTAATATTGGGATGTGTTATATTTTTTTACACCTAGTTTAGAGAATTTTTCCGTTTTTTTTTGTGGGTTTGAGAACCACTCGTCATTAATCCTAATATGGTTTTAAGCTATTGTTATGCACTGTGACACTGCGCTTACCTCACTCTCACTTTTGAGGAGGACTTTATGTTAAGGCCATAATGTTTTATCGTAATACCCCTTAGAGCGTTTCTTGCTAGCGAGAAGATTCTTTCGAGCTTTTGCATACGATAAGTCTACCTTATTCCTTTGTATATGGTAATAGCTTTCCTATCCCTCCTATCACTTATGAATAGCCAGACTGCGATAGTCGAAGCAACCGCAAATGTTTTCAACAAAACTAAAGCCGCAATTGAAAATGATTTCTTGGTTATGCATAAAAAGTTAATTTCAATACAGATAGCTACATCATTAATGGAAAACAGAATATTGGACAATAAAATATCCATTGAACTGGAATCACTCATTTCACTAGTCTCAGTAATGGCATTCAGATATCAAAATACCCAGTCGGAATTAATAGATCTCTTAACAGATTCAAGGCATGGACAATTTCACCCTATACTCATTTCCCCTAGACAAATTGAAGAAATTTTATTGAACATCAGGCAAGAATTGCCAAATTCAACGATGCTTCCCATAAATTCCAGAGAAAATATAATTACACAAATTTACAAATTAAGCATAATATCTGCAAATATTTTCAAAAATAAGTTAATTTTGAGCTCCGAATTCCACTTCCCTTCAAGGAACCATACCAAATATTCAAGGCAATGCCGTTACCGACACTCCTTAACGAATCGTTCGTATATATCGAACAATCGAAGGAATACATATTAATAGATTACAATCGCCAACATTTTGTTGAATTAACGCTTCAGGATATTCATAATTGCGCAACGTTGGACCATTTGCATTTCTACTGCAAAATTTCATTCCCCATCCTAAACACAAATACAAGAACAAACCAATGTGAAGTGAATCTACTAAAAAAGGAACCTATTACACAATTATCACAGCAGAACGCCTGGCTTTTCTCCCTTAAAGGATCCCTCCACATAGACATTATTTGTGAAGATTCCATTAATTCACAAACCCTGCATGGAATAGGAACAATGCACATCAATCCCGGTTCAATTCCCATTTCATCCCAACGATAAACATTTCCAATATAATATGGAATATGACGTCTTCTCCCATGGAAACTTTTATAGAAACAAATGCCTTAAATATTACAACAAACACGGATCTAGAAAATCTTCTCGAATCCGTTCGTTTCCAAAAATATCAAGAATTAATTCCTCTTAATCCAATAAGTAATCATCATATTCACCACTATACAATATCATATGTGACAGTTGTTTTAATCATCTCTGTTGCCGCGTTTATTTGTATATTAAATTCAATCGAAAAACCCGTGAATCTATAAATACACTTCCAGAACAAGAACTGGAAGATATGCCTACGCCTGCGCCAAGGGAAATAAGATTTAAAATAATTCCTGCTCCCAGCAGAAAAAAGACAGAAAATTGATACCATATTTCAAATATATATTATAATTATATATGGGCATACATCCCACGGACTCATTCTTCCAATCTAAAAGACTAAACTATACAAACTACGACAAACATAAGACACGGACAACAGCATCCTCTACTCCTCCAATTTTTATAATTTTTTTCAATAATCCCTATCCCCATCCCACAATCAAATTTACTCTATAATGAAAGGATTATGAAACTACAAATTTATAAAAAGAGAACTAAACAAAAAAAAACAAGTTTTTATAACTAATGTTTAGGTAATATGTATATGTACATATTACAAAAAAAAAAGCACATTCCTAGAGACTAGAATAGAATGATTTTTATTATAACATATTTTTATTTAAATATCCCTACTAATCAAAATAAATATGTAACTACATTAATAATATTTTTAGATAAAATATAAGTAGACAAATGGTATATCTCCTTCTATTAAGAGATAAATAAAATAATAACATAGAAATAAAATTAATTGATTGTACGTAGTACATATTATAAGTGCTAGTAGGCAATTTCATTTTTTATATCTTCTACTATGCTTCATAAAAAAAACAAAAATTATTTTTCTTTATTCCTGTAATTTTATGTAATGAAGTACACCTACATTCATACATATATATATATATTTTTTTTTGTGGCCACGAAAGAAAGTTTCTTCTCGAAAGAATAAAACTTTCTTTTCCCCAGGGGGGAGGGATGTTGTGACTCAGGTACCAATGCCCTAAATCACAACTATAAGGTGAATACATCAATATATTGCCCTATGCAATATATTGATGTATCGCAGAAATGACCCTGAAAATCAAAATTAATATCATTTAAAATCCCATTCAAAATTTGAAATGCATTTAGAAATGCATTCCCATATTATAACAAAATGCAATTTAGCATAATTTGCATTTTGTTATCAGACACACATTCCACTCACACGGTATGCACACTTACCTTACTTTTTTGCGTATGTACGCTGTACATACGTACATTACCTACTTAATCCAATCTAATTGTATGTACATACATACATACAATTATCAAAATTATTCGCGCCCTCTTAAAATTAATATTTCAAGACGGGCGCACAAGTGTATATCGGATTACAGTTTTGCATAGATGCATATAGCTTGCATCAAAACTTTTGTGCATTTTCTCACGTACGATTTTTCAAAGTCGTGAGAAAGCAAAAGATAAGGAAAACGCGTTTAAAAATATCATGGGTACCTGTGTGCAATTTTCCCAAACCTCGAGGAGTCGTTTTTTTAAAATCTACCTAGTAAAGTTCGGCGTCAAGCTTTGAGTTAGAAAAATTTCGGTGGACAAAAGAAATAATAAATTAAAGAAAAATCGAATACTAACTGTTTTGTGTTATAAAAAATTGAAAATAAGATTGAATATAGAAAATTTGTGCGTATACAAAAAAAAATAATAAATCAAAGCAAAATCGAATATTAACTGTTTTGTGTTATAGAAAATTGAAAATAAGATTGAGTATAAGATAATGTTGTGAGAAGAAAATAAATAATAAATCAAAATAAAAATCTTATACTGGGTGTTCGAGTTGTAAATAAATAAAAAATCGGAAAAAGGGGAGTTCTTCTATATTTTTCTTTATTATAAAAGCTGTGAGCTCTCCACCCGGAGCACGGCCCACATCTTTATATAACAGCGTCCGTCGTCAAGCTGAATGGTTGGGAAAAGTCAGGGTAGATTAAAAGCGGAGGTGTTACTAAAGCTAGTTTAATAGCTTGAAAAGCTTCCTGACATTTCTCTGTCCAAGTAAATTTAACATCCTTTCGGAGTAAATTGGTTATTGGACGAACTATCATTGAGAAGTCGGGTATACATTTTCTGTAATAGTTGGCAAGTCCTACAAAGGATTGGACGTGCCTTACTGTACGGGGAACAGAGATGGTCTGGACGTAGGCCATCTTACTGGGATCTGGTAGTGCCCCTTGACTTGAACATTTGTGCCCGAGGTAGACAGACTACTTCTTTTCTGAATAACTGGCGCTTTTCGGGCTGCAGTTTGAGATTGTTTTCTCGTAGTTTATCAAACACTTTACCCAGTTTTACATTGCGATCATTGAGGTTCTTACCATAGATGACTATGTCATCCAGATAGACGAAGCACTGTAAACCCTGTAAACCTGTTAGAACGAAATTCATGAGGCGTTGAAACGTTGCCGGGGCTCCTTTAAGCCCGAACTGCATGCGCTTAAACTCATAGTGTCGATAACTCGTACTGAAGGCGGTTTTGTGTCGATCTTTTGGGTCGACTAGCACTTGATAATACCCGTTGGCCAAATCGAGGGTGGTGAAATACCGTGCGTGACTTAATTGGTCGAGGATATCCTCGATTCCGGGTAGTGGAAATGCGTCGCCTATAGTCTTTTCGATCAATTTTCGAAAATCGACTACGACGCGCCATCTTTTATCGCCATCTAGTCCCGCTTTTTTTGGGGACTACTAGGAGAGGCGTATTCCACGGGCTTTTACTGGGGTCGACTACACCGCTGTCCAACATTTCTCGTAGCTGTTCATTTATAACATTCCTCTGGGTTTCTGGTAACTTATACATTTTCTGATTAATGAGTGCCTGATCTTACCAAGGAAATGTGGTGGGTTATTGCATTTGTGTAGGTGATTTTATCACCTTTCAGGTGAAATCTGTCGTTATATTTATTGCACAACTGAAAAATAGAGCTTTTTCGTCGTTGTTTAGGCTTTCTTCCAGGCCGAGTTCCTTTTCTAGCTGGATCGTACGGGAATCGTTTACTAAGTCCTCCGGCTCTTCATAATCTGGGTAGAGATATCTAATATTTTGCAGAGTGGCTGTTCTTTCGTTTTTATTAATAATTTCCTAGTCTTTCTTTCGTTTTTTCACTCCGAGTCCATAGACTCTGCCCTCCTTCTTTATAGCCCTTTTTTTCCGACGGCACGCCCCTATGCACCTTGAGCTCTGTTGAGTCATGTTTTGTGAGGTCTTTATGCTCGTCTTGTGTTTGGCCCTTTAGCCTTGGATTGAAGTAATGGAACAGAGGATATGGATATCAGAAATATAAGAAAATGTTTATTGCTCGTAGGCAATGTAGGTTATGGTTGCGCACACTCTGTGATATCTAGACTTTTAGTTCTGGTTCTTCTATTAATTATCCCGTTGGCCATGGTTTTGTGTCTTCGTTACTGAGCTCGGCTTTATTTCGGCTCAATGGCCGTGTTGAAGTCGTATGTTCTATTTTTGTGTCTTTGTGGTCTTGCGTATCAGTCAACTGAACTTTTGTGTAGTCTTTTTAATAAGTTAGATGGAGCGATAAGCTGCTCATGCCTACTTGTTTACTACTGCTATTGAGGATACCAATCAACACTGTTTTTCCCGGTCGGAGCAAGCTGTTAGCGAGGAATACTCCTTCGCCTATCTCTTGAGATAGACAGAGCATTTCCTCGTCCACACACAATGGGATTCTGACGACCTTTTGTGACCGAACCGGTATGCATATAGGTTCTGTTAAGATAATCTTATGCTGCCCTTGCTCGTCAGTCACAGTCTCAAAGAGCGGATTACTTTTTCGCATTCCTCATTGTCTGTAAAAGAATCGCAGCCAGCATTTCTCATGTGAGATGCCTTAAAGCCACAGCTGGTAGATAACTCAACCCCCTTGGGTTTTTTTTCTGCCAGTGTTCTTATTTCGGTTGCCTTTTGTGATTGCAGCTTATCCGTTGTGAGTGATATTGGAACAGCGAACTCTTTCGGATTTGCTTCCGTACGAGGAAACGTTAGTGTTCTATTTGGACCCTCAACATTGCAGTGTTTAGCTAGGAAGTCGTTTCCTAGTTTTCACAACTTGGAATTGACAAGGTATTTTATTTTTAAAATTGAAGTTTCTTCACAATTTTCTATGGTCTTTCCGGTACCGATTGGAGTCTGTAATGCAATTATTTCATCTGTATTTACTGTGTCGAAATTTGTCAGTGCCCTTTTCTTAATCAAACTTACCTCAGCGCCTGTATCCACTACTAATTTGGTTTGGCCGTGTAGGTCTATGTCTAACAGAAGTTTGACAGTAGGGTTACAAGGTTCGGGGGGCTGAGTTTACCCATCATTTTGTGCGTATGGGTTTAGAGTCGAGCCGGGGAGTTTCGGGTCGACTAGCTGTCGTTTCCCTGACTCTCGGCTTCACTTGAACACGATACATTCGCTGATTGCTGCGGTTTAATTCAGCTGGAGCTCGATTATTGGAAAAATCCCTATTAGGCTGACTGGCAATAGCGTTTTTGCGTCTACAATCTCGCACATCGTGGTTATACATCCTACAGTTTACACAGTAGGGCGTGTTCTTTCTTTTCAGGCATCCTGCATAAGTATGGCCTCTTAATTTACAGCAAGTACAATTGATTTTATTTAAAATTATAACTTTATTTCTTACATTTGAATTTATTTGGTTCAGACTTTCACTTATCTGCCTTTCACTTGGAGTTGAATGTGTATACTGTGTAAACTGTATAGGCCGGGGATATAATGCACTATTTGGCTGACTATGGGGCCATAGCCCCTTTCGAGGTTGGATCATGTTTAAATTACCTGGATTGGTTGGTGGCAGATAGTTTGTTTATACTTGGGCCAGGTTATTCAGAGAGACATTTGGATTAAATTGTAACGGAAGTTGCAGGTACGGAGCGCTCTGTTGGAGCCGTTCCTTGTCTAGTGTCTTTTGGGTGAGTTCATCTAGCGTTCCATCACCTATCGTCAACAAATATTGGCACAAGTGAGGCTTCACTACACCAGTTTTCAGCGCACTTTTAGCTAAATTCTCAAACTGGGATTTTACTGGTGGTGCTGCTGTGGCACCATATTTTGAGTCAGTCGCCTCTTTACACAAATTCTACGTTTGCTTCAATCTTGTCGTGAAGGCTGTTAATGTTTCGAGAGGGAACTGACGTGTAGTTATCAATTTATTTACCATTTCCTTGAACGTCTGACGGGGGAGGTACGTCCTGTTTAGACGTTCCTCTACCCCTCTGAATGTCGTAGGAGTATCTGAGGTGAACAGCTGATATGCCTCACCTCGAAGTCTGGTTGGGAGAATTTGTAGAAAAAGAGTCTGTTCTTCGGCCAACAAACACTGCGTTACTTGCCTGCAACAACCCAAAAATGTCTGTAGCTCTAGGCTTAACTTAGGTCTTCGCTCACCCGAAAACAGAGGAACCAATTGCGCCGCTAATTTTACTAATTTTATATAGTCTGCCATGTCATCTTTCAAATTCATATGCAGCCTTGATCTAAACACTGTATTTAAAAGAGGTTTCTCCAAAACTAGTGTCGCTACTGCTGGATTCCAGAAGGAAGTCGCCCAGCCAGTTTAGGGTAATTTCAGCTGCCGAGGACTCAAAATCAGTTTCACAATGTTCACTATTATTTTCTACGGCAAGCGAGCGCGAGAATCCGTCGAAATCACTGAGTGCCACTCGCAATTTTTCTGTTTCATTTTTAAAATGCGCGTTTTTTTTCGAGTCTCTTCTTTCTGGAAGAAGCTATTTGTTTATCAGTCTGGTCGCACTGAATAACAGAAATTGCTGCAGACTCTCGAACTCGCTTTTCTAAATTTTGCAAATATAAATTTAAATCTAAATTTGTACTAGGCTTTACTTGTTTGAGACCGGTTAGCACCGTCCCACTTCTTAATCTGGCTCCCGATGGGATGTCTTCTGCTTGAGCTGAAGATTGAGC
Source organism: Dioctria linearis (assembly GCA_963930735.1). NCBI lineage: Eukaryota > Metazoa > Arthropoda > Insecta > Diptera > Asilidae > Dioctria > Dioctria linearis. The sequence goes on along the minus strand of OZ005742.1, from coordinate 124,178,075 downwards.
GGGATTAGAAAATGTTCTCTCAACTGCTTCCTTCGAGCTGGGGTTGCCTCCTTCGAGCCGGAGCGGAATTTCTTTCGTCGCCCGGCAAGGAAGATTGTTGACTTCCTGGGTTGATACCAGCTCGGCGGGACGGGTTGTCCCTTAAGTCGTCCAGCGGGGAAGTTTGAGGATTTCTTGGTACCGGGTTGTCCTTAGGGTCGCTCGTCTGTTCGTCTGCTGGTACTGCCGTTGTCTCTAGTTCCTGCTCCTTCGGAGGTCGTTATTCCTGGATCGTATCTCGGACTTCTTTGTCGCTCATGTAACCTTTCAAGTCCCGGGCAGGGTTGGAGCCCACAAATATCCCGCGTTGGTGCTTTGCAATTTGCTGAGGGGGTGTCTGCTTACTCGCCTAGAGCAAAGGCAGTTAAAGCTGTACTACCCCGAGCGTTGGAGGTGACCAAAAACAAATGCACCCGAAGCCAGTCTCAGCTCCGAGTTGAAGGGTAGGGTGTCTTGCCCAGCTTTAGCTCTAGGTCTTGCCTCGTTGTTGTTCATGGAAGATAAAGGGTTTTCAAGCACTTATGTTCTTGTAACTTTAACCGGCTTCCTTGATCCTACCGGTTGCGCCAAATTGTTATAATACATTTCGCTCTTACCTTTTGCGAACGGGGACAGGGAATTTTTAATCCAGAATGCGTCGGTTAATCCTCTGGTTTCTTTTATTTTTATTACAGTTTAACTAGTAATACACTTTCAACTATATAATATTTTTCTACCACTATGTGGTTTCCTTTTCACTTTTGCTGGTTTATCAACTTAATTTCACTCTTTCAAATTTCTCTTTTTGTTTTGCAAACAATTTTAATTTGTAATCTAAGTTATTTCGTAAAACTAACTTAATTGGTAAAACAAAGTTAATTTGTAAAACCAAGTTAATTACTCGACTCGTATCTATTTATCGTTTCAAAAATTATCTATAATATTTTTTCCTCCGACCAAACACGACCGAAGATTGATTTTTTCCGACAACCGCACCTCTGATATTTAAAAATCTAACTCCCTGCTTGATCACTCTTCTCGTGATCAAGCCCCGCCGTTCAGGGTGTAAAATGCATAGACTGCATTTCCACCCTGAGAAAATTTCAACTTTGTTTCTTGACTTGATTCAGTTCGAGCCCGCGCTAAAAGTTTCGTTGTACGGTGCACGTCGGTAGGAACACCAGGTTCTATTGTTGATGAAGGAACGAACCGATCAGCTGATGTTGTTAACTGTCAGCACTTGAATGCTACGTTGTTTACCTTTGTGTGTTTGTAAAAGTAAATCGCGACCGTGGATAAAATAAGCGCTGAATTTATAGCACGGGGGTGATAGTGAATGATAAGTGTGTTGAGCTTAATCAATTGCTTCGCGAAGTGATTGGCGTCTAGCTCCCGAATTCGGTTGGCAAGACTGGATCGATGTACGTCCGTAAAGATGGAATCAAGGTCAAAGTCAAAGTTCATTTATTTGAGACTAGTAGGTATACACAGATTACTTAAGACTATACATGGAAAAAATTTGCAGATTTAGCCGACTTACAGATTTGTCTGGCTATATTACAGTATAGTTTGTTGTTAAGATTATTAACTAATCAAAAGTGCTTAACACGTCTTTTATTTAGACTACAAAAGGAAGGAGTACACTTGCTCCCGGAGTACTAATAAAAGATGGAATCGTGTCTATATAACGTGACGTGAAATCTATCTAAAGTCAGTGCCGGGTTTCACTGAACTGTGTCCCAAGAAGTGGAGCTCCGCGGATCTCTTCGTGATAGGCCGTCTAAAGTACTCGGGTTGTCCGCGGAGGTCCCTTCTGAACGCTTCTTGCAGTCTTCCGGGAAAGTGGAACTCGACTGTCCAACGATAGCTTAGTAGATTTCGAAGCTTTGTTAATTTTTTTTTTTTGGTTTGTTTTTGTTGTTTTAATTACTTTTCTTGTTTTTTTTTTGTTTTTTAGGTTTATCTTCAAGGAACAGTAATGAGCGTAGTCGCTCAGTCTGCGTCGAGTTCTTGGTTACTAAGAGCCAGCACTAGGCTATCACCAGAGGAAAGTTCCGAGCAGCTACCTACTATGGTTTGGCTTTTGATTCGAAAGGACTAACTGTGCGCGCGATCGTCGGGATAAGTCTATGAGGAATGAATTTATGCGAATTGTATGATTTAATGGATAATTAATTGCAACCTTTCTAGTAATCGTCTATCATTTGCAAAGATGTTTCTCGTATCTGTGAAAAGGTGCTGAAATGCGACGATTAAATGAGGCAACCTGTATCTATTTCGGAATTCAATGTTGATAGATACTGAGTAGCGTTGGTTGATTAGAGAAACCTATATCAGTCTTGGAATTCAACGGGGTAACAGATAAGTCTTATAATAGTGGTAAAATTCAAAAAAATAAGAGCAAATGCAGGATAAATCGCTTGTAGCAAGTAGACCGATCGATAAACTTTGTCAGATTTAGAATCCGATACGTGGGCTGCAAAGATCTTTCTCGTATCTGTGAACAGGTGCTGAAATGCGACGATTAAATGAGGCAACCTGTATCTATTTCAGAATTCAATGTTGATTGATACTGAGTAGCGTTGGTTATTTAGAGAAACCTAATTCAATCTTGGAATTCAACGGTGTAACAGATAAATCTTATAGTAGCGGTAAAATTCAATAGAATAATGGAAAATGTAAATAAAATGTTGTAAAATAAAGATAAAACTAATCAATAAAGAAATGTCTAGCACTACTTATCCGTGAATCCAGTCGGTTTCCTGTGTAAATTCTTTAACCTGCTTTGTCTCTAAGGGTACAAGATTTGATACGCCATTTTTCTAATTTTATGTACTATAATCCGGTTGTTATAAATCCTTTTCGACAGATTGTACACAGGTGATGAAATACAAAAGAATACTTTATATCTATTTAAACAAATTTCAATCTCTAGCAAAACTTCAGAATTTCACTTTTCTTATCACTGGCCTTCCATCTACTGTCAACTCGTCTCTCGGGCCTGCTCTCTGGGGTCGATTGGTACGGCCAGCTGTGTGGTGGTCGGAATTCGCCGCATAAGTGTTGTCCTTTTCGGTGGGGGTGGGGGATGGTCTCTCTCAATTAGTACGATGATGCCTTCCAAAGAGATTTTAGTGTTGTCCATTTCGGTGGGGGCGGGGGATGGTGTCTCTCAATTAGTACGATGATACCTGCCAAAGAGAAGGTTAGTGACTGGTTCTGTAATAGGGTCATTCCACGTTCTATTGTTATACAAAAACACATTGCTGCTTAGCTGCAAACAAAACAAAGAAATTTATTTGTGGGAAGCCCTTCCACTCTCCCGGGAGGTATAGAGCTGGTCGACCGCTCTATGTCACCGGTGGGCCTTCTCAATCTGAGGTCCAAAACTGGTGGCCGGACAAGGAGGCAGAGTCACGGCAATGGGCTTAGTGTATTATTAAATTAGTACGTTAGATTTTGAGCATCAGTTTGGATTCGTTCTGGTGGAGGTGTCCCCATCCGACAGCCATCCGCGAGTCTACGACTCGGCCGAGAGCCATAGTAGGACATAGGTTAAAATTTTTCTCCACAGTAGTATTTCTTTGAAAGGTCTTGAGTTGGTAGTAGAAATTTTCCCTCTCATAGTCCACAGGATTCTATTTATTGCATTCCACAGAGGCTGTCAGAATGAGTAACGCTGTATTCACTCCTAGGTCTGATTTATTTACTGTGTCTCCCTGTTTTGGGCATAAACAAAAATTAAGGAAAGAAAAATAATAGAAAAAAAATGGTACAATGCTTAGCAGATTGGCCTCAGAATTTTGGTTCTGTTCAACCAATATACTGCTTAGACCAGCGTCTAAGGGAATTTTTGTTTGTTTTAGCTAATGGTTTAGCAGATTGGCCTCAGAATTTTGGTTCTGTTCAACCAATATACTGCTTAGACCAGCGTCTAAGGAAATTTTTAATCTAGGGCGTTAGCAGATTGGCCTCAGAATTTTGGCTCTGTTCAACCAATGTACTGCTTAGACCAGCGTCTAAGGAAATTTTTTAGCTAGGGGTTTAGCAGATTGGCCTCAGAATTTTAGTTCTGTTCAACCAATATACTGCTTAGACCAGCGCCTAAGGAAATTTTTTTAGCTAGGGGTTTAGCAGATTGGCATTAGAATTTTGGTTCTGTTCAACCAATATACTGCTTAGACCAGCGTCTAAGGAAATGTTTGTTTGTTTTAGCTAATGGTTTAGCAGATTGGCCTCAGAATTTTGGTTCTGTTCAACCAATATACTGCTTAGACCAGCGTCTAAGGAAATTTTTAAGCTAGGGCGTTAGCAGATTGGCCTCAGAATTTTGGCTCTGTTCAACCAATATACTGCTTAGACCAGCGTCTAAGGAAATTTGTTAGCTAGGGGTTTAGCAGATTGGCCTCAGAATTTTAGTTCTGTTCAACCAATATACTGCCTAGACTAGCGCCTAAGGAAATTTTTTTAGCTAGGGGTTTAGCAGATTGGCATTAGAATGTTGGTTCTGTTCAACCAATATACTGCTTAGACCAGAGTCCAAGGAAATTTTTAAGTTAGGGCGTTAGCAGATTGGCCTCAGAAGTTTGGTTATGTTCAACCAATATACTGCTTAGACCAGCGTCTAAGGGAATTTGTTTTTACTAGCAGACTTTCGTGGTCAGATTAACTGAGTCGAAGGTGCTGTAACGTCAGATCAAGAAAGGCTTCCAGGGGGCAACACTTTCACGATTCGACAGCTCGCTGTGGAGTGGTTCGCCGGATTTTATCTATGGAAGGAGAAGTTCTATGCAAATTTAATTGTAACTTTTGCAGTTCATATGGAAGGACGTCCACTATGCCTCCCATATAGGGTTGCGTAGCTTTATGGGTAGCTATCGGAAACCAACACCCCCTTGACAAAAATGTCACTGTATAGAGATTGGGTTTGGGATGCCCTGCAGCATCTTACCCAAGCCGTTTCCAGCCTGGAATCCGTACTGATGCAAAATCTTTCAGGGGAATCCATTTGAATTTCTTTCCATGGTACCAATAGATTGTAATTATTTACGTGAGAGGTCGTATTAACCTGTTCAGAGCCGTCTTGAATCCGCGCCAATCTATCTACGTGCAACACTTTCCTTGTTCTGCCTCCAGGGAATTCGACCCTATATCGTACATCATTTAACCGCCCTAGGATTTGACCGGGACCTTCCCAATCGTGTTGTAACTTTGGACACCTTCCACGCCGCCTCTTGGGATTATTAATCCAGACGTTGTCACCTATTTCGAAGATCAGAGGGTGGGCCCTAAGGTCATACTGGGACTTCATTCTATTCGATGAAATATCCAAGTTTTTCCTAGTTCAATCGTGTATCAATTTTTCGCCATACTCAGCCGGCGAGGGGGAAGTGTCCACGGGTGGGGGCCAAACGAAAGATCTGGGGGCAGGCGCAGCTCACTACCAAGTGTCAGTTGGGCGGGGGTAAATTTCGTACTCACGTGTGTGGCTGAACGATACGCCAGTAGTGCTAGAGGTATATACCTGTCCCAGTCTGATTGACAAGAGTTAACAAATTTGGACATATACTCTAATAGTGTTCTATTGAATCGTTCGACCATTCCGTCCGACTGTGGGTGTAGTGCCGTTGTCCTGGTTTTCTCTATGCCAAATCTGTGTAAGACAATTGGAATAATTCTGCTTCGAATTTCCTAAATTGATCAGCATGAAGTTGATAGGGCATGCCAAATCTGGATAGTACATTTTCTACTAGTCCATCAGCGAAAATTTCAGTTATCTGATCACGGGTGGGAAAAGCTTCTGGCCACTTGGTGAAGCAGTCCATTACTACAACTACCTACTTTTTGCCTCTGCAAGTTTTGGGTAGTGGGCTTAGTACATCTATGGCGATACGCTCAAATGGAGCCCCAACGATGTAGGTGTGCAGTCATCCCCTCGTTCTTATTCGAGGTATTCTTCGAGCGTGGCACAGTAGACACCTCGCGCACCAGCTTTCGACATCAAACTGTAGCGTGGGCCAAAATCATCGCTCCTTTATCTTGTCAGCGGTTTTTCTTCTACCGAAGTGTCCACCTGCTGCGTTGTCATGGGATGTTTGCAGTATGTCACAGAATAAGCTCGAAGGGTCCACTTTTAAGAGGGTTTCTTCTTCACCGTAATGTACTAAGTACAGAATATCATCTGAGACTCGCAATGAATCCCACTTCGCCCAGAAAGTCTTCAGTTGAGGGCTTTCCCAAAACGATTTCTTCTCGCGAAGGTCTTTCTCCATTTCGAAGCCGCTCTTTGATCTTGCTGAGCAAGTGTTCAGTGGCCAGATCAATGGTTGGCCCTAAGGATACTAGGTTTACCATCTATTCTAGTTCTTTTAAATCTTTTTGATTGCAGTACGAACAATCTCCACAAGGGCGTTGAGAAAGGGCATCTGCATTCAGGTGTTTCCGTCCAGGCCGGTGTTCAATAAAAATTTCAGCTCTCCATGTCGACACGTTCTCAGACAGTTTCCAAATATATAGTGAAAAACCAAAATTTTCAAATATATAGTGAAAAACCAAAATTTTGTAGCCAGCGAAGAGAGGCGTGGTCTGGACGGATCCGAAACTGTGAGCCAAATAAATAATGATAGAAGTGCTTACTTGCACGCAGCACGGCCAATAGTTCTTTCCTCGTCACGCAATAGTTTCTTTCGGTCCTACTAAGAGTTTTACTGTAAAACTCTAGAACCTTTTCACCATCATCCTGGATTTGACTTAGTACTGCCCCCAGTCCTGTCTGGCTGCCGTCAGTATCCAATATGAACTCTCCTTCGGTTTGAGGGAACGTTAGAATCGGGGGGAGGTTAAGTGGCTCTTTAGCTCATTAAAAGCTGTGTTTTGCTCGAACCCCCATAAAAACTTCCCTTTTTCCTCAGTAAGTTCGGTCAATGGTTTGGCAATCGTGGCAAAATCGCGTACAATCCTTCGGTAGTACGATGCTAGACCGAGAAAACTACCCACGTCTTTGTTATTTTTAGGCATCGGCCATGATTTAATAGCCTCAGTTTTAACTGGGTCTGTCTGTAATCCTTTCTCTGCAACAACATGACCTAGGTATTTCACCTCTAGCATACAAAGATGACACTTCTTTGGGCTGAGTTTTAGGTGGACTTCGCGTAGGCATTCAAATACCTTCCTTTTGCTAGTAAAAAGCAGCCTTGGAATATTCAAAAGAAACGCACCTTTGACTGTCTCAAATCGACTGTATTTTTATATTCAAATGCACTATCGACAAAGCAAGAAAAACGTCTTACACAATAAATTCTTGCTACGGCCACTTCAAATGGGTCAATCTGTCAAATACGTGAACCCATTGTTATGACACTCAAGTGCAGTCAGAGCATGTTGACATGCATTTCTTCGCACTTGCGCTTCATTATGTTTGCGGTTATGAAATCTTAATTTGTTTCTCTTTACTTTATGGGGCAATAATTTATGACTTGAAAATTCTTTCACAATTTAGATTCATGTCGAAATTGTTTTTACTTGTTCCGACTAATTTTGTTTGGACTTGCTTACAACTTAGATCTGTAATATGTATATCTGTATGTATGTAGGTTACAGTATATAGGTATGTTACAGTGTGGGAAAAATAGGTGAAGGAACTGCTGACGCTGTTTTCTTCGCGTATTTTTCTGATAAGCCAACCAAGTTTTTAAGCATCGTCAGCTTATGAAAATTTTCTAAATAGATTTACCAGTCTAGAGGGTGCTGTCTTTGCGTGTATGCGTGTATACACAACAGCAGGCTTCGAAAGCATCCTTCACTAATGGAAGGATACAATAATTGTCTGCAAGAATACCTCATACTTAAACATATGGAGAAAGCCCATTCCAGTGAAGGAATCCATAGAGCAAACTCGAACGGAACAAAAGTTTATTCTCGCTGTTACCTGCCTCATCATAGCGTTATAAATGAAACCAGCTCGACAACCTGCTTCGAGGGCAACCCAAAGTGGGGTCCCTCTAAATGACTGACTAATGAAAAGACCGGTAATACAAGATGAATTGAGCAGTGTCATCAGATGGCATATACATAAAATCGTCCGTACCGGCAAATCCGTGTAAAAAGGCATCACACCGAGAGAATTGTGTGGCGAGAATCGCTAGAATCACCTGTTGAAGATTATAAGCTATTAACAGTTACCTTCGGAACTAAGTGTGCGCCCTATTTAGCAACTCGTGTGTAAAGACGACTGGCAGTCGATGAGAGTAAGACATATCCCATTGGCTCGCAAATAGCACTTACGGACTTCTATGTCGATGACTTACTTTCTGGAGCAGAATCGATTGAAGCGGCCTTAGAAATACAAATCCAGCTCATCGAACTCATGAAAGCTGGAGGCTTTTCGCTCAGGAAATGGACATCTAACTGCAAAAGATTGTTGGATGAGTTACCAGAAGATTATTGTGAAACGAACTTACCCTTGAACATTAACAACATGGAAAACATTCGAGCGTTAGGAATACGTTGGAATCCTCAATCGGACACATTCTCTTATTCTATCAACTTTGAAACCGAATCGTCAAAGTGGACAAACCAAAAAATATTGTCAGAAGTATCCAAACACTTCGATCCTTTAGGCCGGCTGGCACCTTCAATTATTCTGGCGAAAATCATTATACAAAAAATTGTGGCTATCTGGCCTGGGATGGGATGAACCAGTCACCGAGGCTCTAGAGAATGAATGGCTCACCTACAAAAGAAAAATTAATGAAGTTGGAAAAATTCAGATTACAAGCTGGATAAATATCTCGGATACTATGTCAAACATTGAAATCCATGGCTTCTCGGACGCATCGATCAAAGCTTACGCAGCATTCAACTACGTTTTCACGATAGCTGCAAATGGAAGGCAACATGCCAACCTTACCTCTGCAAATACCCCAAGTAGCACCGATCAAGACACTGTGTCTTCCTCGTTTGGAGCTATGTGGGGCTTTCTTGTTAGCAAAGTTGATACAGTATGTCACACAAGCTTTGAACATGACAAAATCAATTTTCCTTCATACATGGACCGGCTCTGAAATAATGATTGCTTGGTTGAGAGGTCATCCCACGAAATGGACCACCTTTGTTGCCAATCTCGTGTGCTCTAATTCATGAAATTCTCGGGCAGAATGTGTGGAATCACGTTCCATCAAAAGAGAATCCAGCGGTTTGGGCTACTAGAGGCTTGTATTCAGGAGAACTTCGAAACCATAAACTGTGGTGGCATACCCCCGAGTGGCTAGTTAAAGAGAAAGATTACTGGCCAAACGGAAAAGAAATCAAAAACACTGAGTTAGAGCAAAGAAAAGTTCTCGTCCATACCGTCCACATTGCAGAAGATGACTTAATCACATGGTACTCATCACTGAAAAGACTATTACACGTAACTGCTTACTGTAAACGCTTCTTGTCTAATCTAAGAAAACCACGAGAAGGAAGAGAGAGTGGATACCTCAAAGCTATTGAAATACATGAGGCACTAAACACATTGATAAAAGAGTCACAAGGGCAACAATTAAAGACTGATATTAAGGCGTTAAGAGAAAATAAATCCGTTGATGGTAAAGGTCGATTGCTCAAACTGAATCCATTCGTGGATGTTAATGGAATCCGAATAGTAGGCGGACGTTTACGACATTCGAACCTCACATATAATGAAAGATTTCCAATAATTCTGTCAGACAAATGTCATCTGACTAAATTAGTAATAGAGAAGACGCATAAAGATACTTTACACGGCGGTCGTCAGCTCATGATGAATTTAATTAATAAAACTTATTGGATCTTAAATGCAAGAAATACCATACGACACCACATACACAAATGCATGCCGCGTTATAGACAAAAAGCTAAGTCCCAAATACAATTAATTGGAGATCTTCCGACCCCGAGAATCCAGATTAATCGACCATTTACCCATACAGGGTTAGATTATTGTGCACCTTCCAACCTAAAAACTCACAAGGGTTGAAATCCGAAAAAACATACGCCATACATTGCTCTGTTCGTATGTATGGTCACCAAAGCACTTCACTTAGAACTTGCTACAGACTTAAGCGCAGAAGGATTCATAGCAGCATTTCGGAGATTCTGCTCAAGACGAGGTCTATGTAGTGAGATCTATTGTGATTGTGGAACTAATTTCATCGGAGCAAGTAGAACACAACACAAAAAACGCCATGAAATCAAATGATAGATCAATTAAATGCTGAGATAGCTGCCATATTGGAAAGTGAAGGCGTACAATTCAAGTTTATATCCCCTGCGTCTCCCCATTTTGGAGGCTTGTGGGAATCCGGAGTACGATCTACTAAGCATCATTTGAAACGAATAATCGGAAATACCACACTCACGTATGAAGAGTTTAACACAGTCCTCACTCAAATTGAGGGCTGCTTAAATTCGAGACCCTTGTGTGAACTTAGCAGTGACCCCGAAGATTTAAATCCTTTGACCCAGCACACTTCTTAATTGCAGACGTTATATTAACCCCACCAGAGCCTTCAGTTCTCGATATAAACACACACCGATTGTACAGATGGCAGTTTCTACAAAAGTTTCATCAAACCTTCTGGAAAAGGTGGAACGAGGAATATTTATGTAGACTGCAACAACGCCCAAAGTGGACAAAGAAAACTGGGAAAGTTAAAGTTGGAGATTTAGTTATCTTAAAAGATGAAAATCTGCCACCATCACGTTGGAATCTAGGACAAATACTGAAAACACACCCAGGCCCAGATGGACTCGTTCGCGTCGTATCGCTAAAAACAAGGAACACAGTTCTAAAGAGACCTATCACGAAAATTTGCCTCTTACCAATAAACCCACCCAACATAGAAAAGAAACATTAATCGCTAACGCATTTTAGATCATATGAATAAAATCTAATGGAACAATATGACAATCAAAACTAATTCTCACCATTTGTCACCACTTTTAGAGTCCAATATCCATATCCTTTATCCAAAGAACCTTATGTCCATTCGGAACATCCTATGTGTACTGCACGTAGTTAGAGAGTACATGCAATAAATGAAAGGTGTGGTGTAATTTATGCCACTGGTATAAAGCTAGTGGTTTCTATTTGTTTATTCACTGCACTAAATGTTTCAAGTTCAATAAATGCTATAACTTGAGAACTACAAGATATATATATATATATATATTTTATAATATAAGAAGCTGAAACCAATGTTTAATAAATGGTTAATATATAAATTTGTTTTATACAACTGTAGCAATTGACTTGTACTCACCTGATCGATATATAGCAGCTGATTTTCTTGACGTTTTATTTGACTGAGATTTGGGATGAGGATATTGTTTATTGCAGTCGATACCCGCAATAAAGTGGATTTATTAGGAATCGTCTTAATACAGTCGAAACCCGCAATAAGACTCTTTATTACAGTCCATACCCGCAATAAAGTGTTTGTGTTAGTAATTGTCTTATTACAGTCGAGACCCGCAATAAGACTCTTTATTACAGTCGAGACCCGCAATAAAGTGGTTTTGTTAGTAATTGTCTTATTACAGTCGAGACCCGCAATAAGACTCTTTATTACAGTCGGGACCCGGAATAAAGTGTTTGTGTTAGTAATTGTCTTACTACAGTCGATACCCGCAGTAAGACTCTTTATTACAGTCGATACCCGCAATAAAGTGATTTTGTCAGTAATTGTCTTATTACAGTCGAGACCCGCAATAAGACTCTTTATCACAGTTGAGACCCGCAATAAAGTGGTTTGAATTAGTAAATTTCTTATTACAGTCGAGACCCGCAATAAGAAACTTTATTACAGTCGAGACCCGCAATAAAGTTATTTGTTAGTAATATATTATCTCAGTCGAGATCCGAGATAATATTCTTTAAGTCAGTCGAGACCCGACTTAAAGTGAATGTTAGTATGTATCTTAACTTCAGTCGAGACCCTAAGAAAGATTCTTTATTTCCATCGAGACCAGAAATAAAGTGTATTGTTAGAAATATTTTTTATTGCAATCGCTACCCACAATAAAAAACCTTTAGTTTAATCGCTTTCTAAAATAAACTCCTTAATCCAGTCGGTCCCCAGAATAAGAATATTTTATTTTAGCCGTCAATTGAACAAAGTATTTAATTTAGTAATAAAATATAACACTAGAAAAAATCACTAGGAAAGAACACAAAGGAATAAATTGCCAAGTTGATCACTGCACTGCTAAATCACAAAAGCGAGCGAATCAAGTCAAACTGCTGTTTATATAGCCCTTGCTTGCACACGACACCAATGATGTAGTAGCAGAGGCGCATGATCACAAGAATTGGCCGTGATTCTGTAATTTTATGGTACTAGAGATAAAATATGCATAGCAACGAACAAAAATGCATAGTAACAAGAAATTTAAAGCAACCCATGCTGCTGTGTTAAATTGAATTCTGTATATTTGCAAGAAATGTTATCTCTATCACGTAGAGAAGAAATTCCCGTTCGATAGTACTTATAATGATGATAGAGTTGCAAGTTGATCTGCTTGATCTGATTGTATTTGTGCCATGCATTGTATGCTACATGCCAACACATGCTTTGGTTAGATGCTGTACCTATTTTTGGGTAAATTTGTAACTAGATCGAATTTGTTTTGTTTTTAGAACTCAATTTTAGTATGGTATTTTTGCATATGTTCTTTTTCAGCATTTGTTTTTAGCACGAATCTTATTGCTTCAATCATATGATAAGAATTTAAATTTGATCTGCTCAATGAGGCTATATTGTATTGTATTTGTGCAATGTGTTATGTAGATGACAAATACATGGCTTTGTTAGGTTGTGAACCTGTTTTTTGATTACAAGTAATCAAATTAGATTTAATTTTCCTAAAAATTTGATGCTTTGTTTTCAGGATGTTTTCTTTTTAAAGTAATCGGTAAAATCAAAATATATTCGAACCGATTTGGTTCGAACACTATGTCTATTTACATCCTGTCGAATTATCTTCCGAAATCCTCTAATCCTGATTGCGAGTTGGGCGCTATAACCCTAACCTGTTTCACCCCTTTTTCTCTTACTTTCAAGTACCCAGCAGAACATCCGCAAGACAACTGTAATTAATTGTATGTCATGAAGATAACAAAAGTTTGAAAAAATAAATCGAAAACTACTTTGATATATTAATCAAGAATCGCATAATCCAACAAATGTTTGGCATCTCCATAGACTACGATGCCAATGCCTGGAGTATGTTCCGGGAGAGCGAACCTAAAGAAATAGAGGAAAACAACACAAAGAAAATTTGTCATAATTAAAGAAATATTTAATAATTATCGAATCTGGTTAGCTTCACAGAATTGTATGGTCAGGGCCACAAAAGGTTACATTTTTGTACTGAAATATAAACTTAGGGAACATGTTTAGATTTTGAAACGGCACCGAATTTTTTTAAACTTTCAACACTAGTTCCTTTTTACTCACAAATCACAAATATGAAATTAAAATTGCGCGGAAAGTTATAGTTTCAGAGATAATCGACTGTAAAATTCCCGAACTTTGTACTGCAATTCACAACTAATTTACTCTTCTTCTTCTTTTAGGTAGCAGCAAGAAGGCAATTCAACTTATTAGTGCGTGTAAACATACTCTTCTTCTTCTTTTAAGTAGAAACAAGCAGGCGATACATACCTTCCGAACATTCGGGTTACCAGCAATGCGTTTTTTTATACATTACAAATATTCAATTGATGTCTAGTAGCAGCATTTAGGTAGAATGGAATAGAAAAGCATTTATTAAAGAAACACACACTCGCATGCAGGCACACACACGCACACGCATGCAGGCGCGCACACACACACCACACACGCGTGTGTGTGTGTGTGTGTTTCTTTAATAAATTAGAATATTGGTAAATGTTTGTAATTTTGACAAAAGTAAAAGAATTTTAATATATTTTCTTTTTATAGATTTACAAAAATGAAATTTTAAGGCAAGTTATTGCAACCGAAGATGGAAATAGTCTTACTGGGGAACCAGGAATCTGAAAAAGTTTTTTTGTATTACTAGCACTCACTATGCTGCTGCTAGTATAGAATTTTGCGTAATGAATTTCTGGTTGTGTTGGTAAGTCCATTTTTACATGTGTTTACATGCCATCCCTATTCTAAACAACTTGTCAATTTGCAAAAAGTAAACAAAGGTTTTGAACGGAGCATCTGTTGTAAAAATTGTTCTTTTTCTACTTTATTTGAAACAATTCACATAATTAATTTATATAAATCTTTGCTTCTATTAACAAAAAAGATAATTTAGGTAGTGCAGTTGCCTCACACAGGATTCCCTAGTTTATAATCCAATTTATATTTGCAAGCACTAACTCTTCATTTCTGTTTTTTAAATTGTTATGAAGGTTTTAACAGGCACTAGTGTCACTATAAACTTCCAAATTAAATAGTTTTGAAAAAAACTGATTCCGTAATTTTGCTGAATTTCGCAAAAGAATTTTAGATTGCATAAACCTGTTCACAAAACAGAATCACATTAGACAATCATGCACGCAGCTTTGACAAATTTGTAGAGCATACCTACATGACCTACATACCGTAATGATAAATGCATATACGAGCACCTAAACAGTAATAAAGAAAGAAAATAAAAGCAAAAGTAAACAAAGAAATACAATCAGAATAGCCACGCGCCATTCTATGACACATTCATGATATCAAAGTAAGAGTTGTAAAAAAGTAATATGATCATCGCTGGCCACCGTTGTACAGTGAAAAAGCATATTATATACTACTCGGTGAACTATAGAAAAGAAGTGATTGCGCGATGTATGTCATTTTTATTCCATTTCACTCACTGACATACATATATAAAATGGACTGCTGATACTACTGAAATTCCTTACATTATTTGACATTATTATGGGATCACTTTTCTATAGTTGTCCCTTTTTGGTTTAACTACTTTATTCCGCTGAACTACAAATAATAAGTTCTATACAAAATACACCATACTCCAGTTTCAGTTCAGTGGTTTTCCAAATGAATATATAGGATAGAAATAGATGGCAATACAATATTTGTAATCCTCTCTCTGTCTCCCATAGCTACGAGTACTTTTAGGGGCAGGTAGACAAAAATTGCTTAATTTTATTTCTTTAAAAATCAAGTTTAAAAAATATTTGATGTTGTAGGAGATAAGCTTCCAAGAAGAGATATAATTTCGAGTGCTTCTATAATTTTTTGAACTGTTAATATGAATATTAAAGCAAAAGTAAAACTTGAAATTAAGATAATTGTCACACCCTGCTAAAAAAAGTTGACCCATATGAAATAGCAAATCAGGCAGGCCATGTTATATATGTCAGTGATTTCACTTAGCACTCTTTTAAAATGAGAAGATTGCTATGTAAGCATTTTCCATTTTTATATGTTTGTTTACATGGGGTCAATATGCATGCATTTATCGATAGCATTAATTTAATCGATATGAGTGAAGTATGCAATTATTGACAATCAGGTACTAATAAATTTTGTAACGTTGTAAAGTTTCTCATGGGAATAGACTTTTAATATGTTTTAGCGAAGTAAGCACTTTTTATAAAGTATAAATTTAGTGCTTCTGACAATAAAAAATCAGAGTTTAACCAGTAACTCTCGTGGTATTTTCATTTGCTGATATTGAGCTCTTCAGCACCAACATGGCTAAAACCTCAGGTAATGAGCTTTTCAGCTCTTGCTAAGAGATTCATTAACGCCAGACATTGAGCTTCTAGATCTAACTTGGTGGATTTTCGGAGGATTGAGCTTCTCAGCTCTAACGAAGAAAATCTCTAATATCTCTACTCTTATTAACAGAGCGTCATCAGCCCGTCTGTAATTCGACTGCAATAATAAGAAATTATTCGCATAATAACCCTGCGAACCAAACTTGCGAAGATAGCATTAAACCGTGGAAAGAATTAAAACAGTCCCTGATAGCAGCTTTGCGAGACCCCACCAAAGGACCAAGGCCCATTACGATAGGGGAATACAGGAGCAGGAACGAAAAACAAAAACTGGAAATACAACCACAAAATGAATATACTACTAAGAGCAGAGCTGGATTCGAGGCGAAATTCAGACGAGAGATCGGCGAATATTACCGTCTTGCAGTAATAGCCCAAGGGGAGCAGAAAAAGAAGTTCCTCATAAAAATCGCGGAACTAAAAAAGGAAAGGAAGGAGAAAAGAAAAGAAAAACAAGAAAAGAAAAGGAAAAATAAATAAATAACATATACAGATATATAACCTAGATTAGTCTTAAATTAGGCATGTATGATCATGATTTTCTATTCATGACCTATGACCTTAAATTGAAACCTGTCCCTAGAGTAACTTCTTTCTTGTATCGCGACTTCAAAAATATAAATCTTGAACAGCTTGTATCTGAATGCCGACAAACAACATGACAAAACATATATAACTCAGTATCTGTAGATAACAACTTATGAAGTCACACTTTTGAATCTATACAATAAATACTCCTCAAACTCACAGTCTACTGGCGCAACGTGATTTCCTTTATAGACGCTATAAAGCTACGCGCTCTGATGAAGTTCGTAGGATGTACAAGAATGTTCGTAATAGAACCAGTGTACTGATAAGATATTCAAAGCAAGCTTATTTTAATAGTAAACTAGACGTGAAATTACCACCAAAGAAACTATGGGTAAACATTCGAAATTTTGGGATACATGGACGTGAATCCACAAAAGCATGTGTAGATCCAAATGCATTAAATAATTACTTCGCAGGAAATTCGTCAGCACCTAATACTTTTTCACAAGCTTCACTCAGTGATGTTTCTGCTGAAGACTTTTATTCTGATGGCTTTGCTTTTCGAAACATTGATGAAAGAGAAGTTCTACTGACTATTATAAAATCTAATGCAACGGGACCAGATGAGCTACCACCCCGCTTTGTTAAATTGATTGGACCAGATATAGCTAAGATACTAGGTCATATCTTCAACTACTGCCTCATGACATGTCAGTTTCCTACTCAATGGAAAAGATCTCTAGTGGTACCCATTCCAAAAAAGTCTAATAGTTCTCTGCTGAGTAATTACCGTCCAATTAGTCTTCTCTGTTTCTTTGCCAAAGTATTTGAAAAGGTGCTCTATTCGCAAATCACGGAATTATAGACCACAAAGGTTTCTTAACCCACTGCCAATCAGGATTCCGCTGTAATCATAGCTGTGAAACTGCGATGCTTAAAGTAACATCAGATATTCACGAGGCTTTAGATAATGACCATCTATCAATATTAGCACTACTAGATTTCAACAAAGCGTTTGACTCTATTGACCATCGTCGTTTGCTGCAGTCTCGCCAATTCTCTTTTTCATCATCAGCAGCTAAACTAATTTGCAGCCTTCTAAATAGGCGCAGCCAAGTGATAAGAGTACATGACCAGATCTGAGATATAGCATTCTTACACCGCGGTGTTCCTCAAGGATCTATATTGGGTCCATTATTATTCAGTCTTTACATAAATTACCTTCCTGATGCCGGCATGGATGCATCTATTCATATGTATGCTGATGATGTACAGATATACTTAACCAGACTCATAGGCTTAATGGAAGACTGTGTATGCTGGTTAAACGATGATCTACAATGCATTTATAACTGGTCTTTGCGTAATAAATTAGACTTAAATCCTGACAAATCTACATGCCTTGCAGTTTATAGGAATAAAATCGATTCTCTCTCTTTACCAGCCATATTTGTCAATAAAACGAGACTTGCCTACGTTGATTCTGCTAAAAGTCTGGGCTTTGAACTCAATTCAAAATTTTCTTGTTGTGACTACATTAGTGCTACCTTAGGTAAAATATATGGCTGCTTAAGAAGACTATGCCTAAATTCAGAACTACTAGCACTCCATGTTCGGAAAAAGCTTGTCAAATCCCTAATTCTTCCCTACTTTGCTTATGACTGTATAATATTTTTCTCGCTTGACTCCGTCTGCCGAAGAAGGCTCCTAGTGGCTTATAATGATGTACTTCGCTTTATATATAAATTATCTCGAGGTAGTCATATCTTCCCATATATTACTTCTTTGCTTGGTTGCCCCTTAGAAGCCTACTTAACTCAATATAGGCTAAAGTTTTTACATCGACTCATATCCAGCCAGCAGCCCGGATACCTATTTGAAAAGCTGAGTTTCTTGCAGTCGAATAGACATAAGAATCTCCTGATACCGCGATGTAGATCCCAATACGGGCAGCTTTCCTACTTTGTCCAATGTGTTCGGAAATGGAATTTGTTACCGCATGATATTCAACTTACTAGGACCAGAGGGACTTTCAGTAGACAATTAAAATCAATTGATATAATATAAAAATCAGATCAGTTCGTTTTGGATGACCTTGCTAAGTAAATATTTTCCACCTTAGTTTTTATTGGATTGCATTATTTAGTTATCTTTATTTTTATTTTTGTAAATTTATAATTTTTTTTTCTCTTAATTTTCTTTTTTTTCTATTTTCTTTTCACTTAGCATTATTTTAATTCTACTCATTTCTTCATTTGTTAATACATATAAGTCTTTTGCTTTAACTTTTTTTCAACGTTGAATGCCTACATGTAATGTACATTTAAAGATCTTATTATCTTAGTACTGTTCCAAATAAGTACATTATTATTATTATTATTCTGAAGAGAGCGGACGTGTCAATTTAAGGCCGCGAAAGTTTGAAAAATCAATAGCAATAATAGTAAAAACAACCGCGAAAAGTTGAGAATATTGAGTGTGTGTGTTGTTCCACAGGTTGTCTGCTCAAAATTTTGTTGAAAAAACGTATAAAGAAGATTTAAAAATATTGTGAAAAATCAAAAATATCATGACATTTAAAAATTTATTTTAATTTCGGTCGTTGCCATGGCAACAGTGAACAAATTTGTAATGTGATTTGAAACTTGATTACTTTGATTAATCAGGAAATTAAAAAAATATAAAGAAAGTAAAAAATTTTAATTTGTAACAAAAAAAATATTTACACTGCCGTACTCAAAATGAGTACGAGCAGCGGTGATTCTGGGGGGAGTCATGATCCCCTCAAATTAACTGCAGGGAGAAAGAAGACCAACAAAGATTCTTCTTCTTCCAAGAAATACAAAAAGGGCCCAATGAAAAGGCCATCAAAGTCCCTATCGAAGAGGTCAAGAAATCCCAGCCAGCTCCGTCCGAGAAGACTACAGCCAGGGCAGCGGATGCTGTCCCAGAAGTACCGGGAACGTCAGTTGTTTCAATCGCTGCTACCCCAGCAGCACCTGTAGCAAAGGCACAGCTTCCGAAATTATCGGAAGTGGTTGCAAAGGCCTCGACCTCTGCGCCAAAGCCCAGCGGAATCATTATGAGGCCACCACTATCTTCAACTAAGGCAACTTGCCAGAACAAGAAGCCAGTAGCATCAACAGGATCGGCAGTAGCTCCACGGTCCCCAGTAGTAGAGTCAGGGATCTCTTATGCCCAGGTAAGTGGTGGTTCCAGGAATAGTACAATTGAAATTCAGAGCAAAGGCATCACTCCTCGTCCAGCCCCATTGGACGCAGGTAAGCCTCGGCCCAAGACCAGTGCGGGTCTCCAGGGCTTCTTTGACGGGAGGTGGCAGGACGAGAGCTACGGGATGCAGCTTGAGCACATCAGAGGATGTCCTCAGTCTGCATACCTGAAGGCAATATTCCGCGTGATCTCCTGCGAGCAGCTATTTTCCATGGGGATTATAGCTGGGGGAATGGTCGAGGTGTACACCACGACCCTCGAAAGTGCTACCAAGCTTTTGCTTGAGGGCATCGAGGTGGAGGGTAGACACCTCGGTCCATTCCCGCTAAATGAGAAGCCCACGAAGGTCGTGTTCTCACGGGTCCCTATGCGAGCCCAGCATGAAAACCTCTCGAATTTCCTTGGAAGATTCGGAAAGGTTCATGGAAAGGTTCTCGCTATTCCTATTAAAATTGGGGACGAGGGTCTCGGGCGGGGTATCTTCGGTACTAGCCGGGAGGCGTCCATCACCTTGAATAAGGGGTGTACGCTTCCGTCAGGCTTTTACCTGAGTATATCCGGCTCGAGGTACTGGATAGACGTTGGCACCGATGCGAAATGACATGCTTGCCATTTGGTAGGGCATTTTATTGCTGACTGCCCTAGGAGAAACGGGAAGAAGGCTGATGAGAGGGCTCTTTCGAAGGAAACCACTGCTACAGTAGTGGCTCCGGAGAAGGAGTCTTCGCCCGGCACTCAACCTGCTATTTTGGAGCAGCCAGTGGTTAAGGTGCCTGAATTTTTCTCAGAGGAAAAAGAAATTATGGCTATAAACGGTGCCACGTCGGCACGTGAAAACACGGCTACTTCCGACTAGGAGTCGAGTAGCCATTTAGGAAAAAAAAAGAGGACGAGGAGGAAGACGAAGATGGACCGGGCGATGCTGCGTCCTCCAGAGCCAGCAAAGCCAGTCGCTCCAAAACGGCCCACTCGGAGGAGGATAATAGTGGTGCCCGCGGTTCGAAGGTTGTTGTAAGAGAGGCGGAAGCATCTCTCGAACAGCTTTCGGACTGCGAAATGACCGGTTTGGATGAGAGTGTTCTCTCGAGCTTCAGTGGCTACGAGTTGTGTGGTTGCACCATTTCGACTGGTAGCCAATTTGAGGTCTCGAAGGGGATGGAAAACATTCCTAGGGAGAAGATCTCTGAAATTCTTGGCCAGCTCCAGTACAAGAAGAACTCAGATAAAATCTGGAGCATTCTTGTAAAGGAGCTGGAGAGGCCAGAGCTTACTCAGTTTCGAATCCTACAACAGGAGTCCAAGAAGAGGAAAAAGTACAACCATGTAGCTCGCTTAGATCGTCTCTATAGGAAGGTGGAGGAGTTGCTTCAGGAGCATCGCTTGGCCGATTCTCCTCGTCAGTAGATGTCGAACATTTATCGTTTGAGCTTTTCATCTCTTTGAATGTGTAAGATAGGCACTCTCAACATCGCGGGTTTAAGTGCTCATATAAGATTACACAGTACTATCGAACATGTCAAAATGTTCGATATAGGCATTACACTTCTGCAGGAGACTAATTTCACTCAAGACACGTATACACGACTTGAGCGCTATGCTTATTTACACAGTGGCTATGCAATGTTTGCCACACCTGAGCTTCGCCGAGGCTCAGGGGTGGCAATCATTGTATCCAACAAATTTACGCTATCGTCTCCTGTCTATACAGATATCTTCCCAGGCTTCGCTTCTTCCTTGGATTTTGTCGTTCAAGACAAACATATCAAGGTATTAAACATGTACCTTCCTCATGACCAGGACAATACAAGACAAGTTCTTGATAGTGTTCAGTCCTGTCTGGTGAATTTTAGCGGCGAAACTGTCCTCGGAGGTGATTTCAACTGCACTCTGAATACCTCAATGGAACGGCACTCTGAAGTTGAGTTCAACTCTGTTAATGCTACTCGATTGAGGAATTTTGTCGGTGTTTTCAGACTCGTGGATATCTATCGTTGGATGCATCCTAGGACGAGATCATACACGAGGGTCTCGCGAAATATCCATGGAAGTCTCGCAGGCTCCAGAATTGATAGACTTTACGTCTCACCTGGAATACTAGAACATTTCGTTGGTGTTACTCATGAAGTGTGTTCCATTAGCGATAATCTTCTTGTAGTGGCGACCAGCACTCTAGTTGAAAGAAGAACTGCATACTGGATAATCAACAACTATTTGTTGTATTCCGAGCAGTTCATCAATGAGTTCATTGATTTCTGGCACGATTGGCACGAGAGGAAAGCTGACTTTTCTTTTCTTAGTCAATGGTAGGATGTTGGAAAGCTCCAGATTCGGTCTTTTATCGAGACGAGTTTCAATCGAAGTGGCTATCAAGCTTCTAGCTTGTCGTTTGACGTCTCTCGGGTGGCAGCTCTTCTCATAACTCAGCCGGGGTTGATTCTTTATTTCAATGGAATAAAGGAGCGCTTGGCGACACAGAGTTACAAGCACAGCTTGGAGTTTGTGCTACACGGACAATCGCGCTGGCTGAGAGAAGGCGATTCTCCAACCGAGTACTTCTTTCAGGCGCCTAGACGTCGTACTGCTTCTTGTGAGGTCGAATCGATAATTGATGAATCTGGACAAGTCCTCAACGGACAACAGCTCTCAGAATATATTCGAGACTACTACAGTAGTCTCTACTCTGAATCGACGTCGACAACATCCTCGACCACTCATGAATTTCTTGAGAATATTCCCACTTTCTCTGAAGACAGTAAGGAGCTCTTGGATACAGTAATAATATTGGATTGCTTCGACAAAGGATCTAAGGCGACACACTTCACCTGGTTATGACGGCTTGACTCCAGAATTCTTCATACGTTTCAGGGATTTATTAATTCCTGACATTTTGGAAGTCTTCAATTCGGCGGTTGAGACACATTCAGACTTTCCTTCTAGTTGGAAGAGATATTTTATGCGCTTGATTCCATAGAAGGGAGATTTGCAGAGGAGGCCAGTAACGCTATGCAATTTAGACTACAAAATCGTCTGCAAAGTATTAGGGGCGATACTCCTCTCTGTGATTTCTTCGGTAATACACCCGGAACAGTCCTATTGTGTACCTGTTCGTAGTATCTACGACAACATCGCGGTAGCCAAGCATTTGATTGCCTACCATGAACAGACAGGTGCACAAATGGCCATGATTTCAATAGACCAACAAAAGGCTTTTGATAGCGTCTCGCATAAGTATCTCTTGACTGCTCGAGGCCTTTGGGTTTCCGCCCAGGTGGCTCGATATCGTCTGGAAACTGTACAGAGATTCAGCAATTTTGATTAAGCATCAAGGACAAGCTCTGGCTCCTATCTCGTTTCATCGAGGTATCAGACAGGGCTGTCCATTGTCAGTTATGCTTTATGATCTTTCGTTGGAGCCGCTACTGGTGTAAATCTTCGTCGAATTCTCGGAGAGTATGCGGTTCGTCTACCATATACCAATGTGAGGCCTCTTCTGTTGGCGTATGCGGATTATCTGTCTATTTTCGTGACAAGAGATGAAGCTTTTCCGGTCGCTCGTGCTGTTTTCGAACAGTTCGAACGTATAGCGGGCGCTAAAATCAACCTTAGTAAGAGTCAAGGCTTGTGGTGTGGAAGGTGCAGAGATCGTACAGATACTCCACTAAACATCCAATGGACTAATACTTGCCTGAAGTATTTAGGTGTGTATATCGGACGCGAGAGTAAATCAAATAATAGCCGCATCGCTCGTGAGAAACTCTCTAGAGCTGTAAACTCATGGCGTAGTCGCCTGTTTCCATAATCCTTAATGGGTAGGTCAGTCGTGATAAGCTATTTGATTACCTCGTCCATCGTTCATCTGCTAAAGTCTGAGACGTTTGATGAAGGCTTCGTAGGTCTTCTTCCAGCAAAAGCGATAGACGCTCTTTTGGTGCGGAAGACGATGGGTTGCTGAAAGCACGCTCTGTCTGCCAGTCAAGATAGGTGGATTAGGTCTCACTAACTGGGTTGTGAATTCAAGGTGTCTCCAAGTGCGTGCATTCCAAAGAGTGTTTTGGCAGAGAGACAGCTTGATTTCTCAACTGTGGGTGAATGTACTGGGAGGGATAGGCACAGGGGAGTATTACTACCTACTCTCTGTTCGACCACCTTATCCTCGTGACTGGCCACACGGTCTAATCTCAACGATTCCGACCTGTGGCAGAATCAGGCCAGCATTTCACCTTAAGTGGAATGCTCTAAGGTACACGCAATTCGCGTCGATTCCAATCAGGTTTAATCCTGAATTAATAGATTCAGTTTTCAGTAATGCTCGGGGTTTTGAAGCTGACACGCATACACTGACGGTTCTCGGAGATATTACTGATATATATGCGACCAGTGACCATGGCACTAAGTTGGAAGATGCTTTCGTTCTGAACAGACCGCCACACACATCGTTCAGCACACTAACAACACGTGTACTTCGTGACGTGCTTATGTCAATAAGACCTCCGCAGTATACAGGATACAACAGATGGCGAACACCTCGGGGTGAATATGGGCGTAATGGGAGGGATAGCTTGCAGAGTAGTCTACAGTTATCCTTCTAATTACAAAGATGCTGATGTAGCATTCAAATTGCTGCATCACAGTACTAGAAGATACGGACTCAGAACCAAATGAATTATTAGAAGATACGGTCTCAGAACCAAAAATGGCAACATTTGATATAGCCACATAATAAAGGTTATTCCAGAATCCAAAGGAGAAACAAAAAATCTGGACAATTTTTTAAATCTCGTACAATTTACGCACGATGACCTAGTGGACAACACGCAAAAGCAAAGGTTAATAGACTTCGTTTTAAAAACAAGACTGTCAGGAACAGTCAAGAACAAAATTAGTAACTTAACGATTGTAAAGAAATATGATTACTTACAGAAAACTGCGTGATTCCTTCAAAACTACGAAGACTTCACTCACCATACAAACGGAGTTAAGAATAAATCAATCCAGCAAAACCATTGCAGACTATGGTTCACAAATTGAGAATTTAACTGCACAACTGAACTCAATACAAATATCAGAGAAAGGTGAAGAAAATAGAACAATAATTGCAAAACTCAATGATCAAATAGCATTGAATGCATTTAAGAATGGACTTATGAACCCATAAAGATAACAATCTTCGCCGCAAGGCCTAAAACATTGCATGAAGCGATACAGATTGCAGCTAAAGTTGAAGTACCAAGACAAAAAGCATATGTCCACCATTACATTAAAAACCATCACGCACACAATTCATTCAATCCAAGATGTCAACAATTTAACAACAATAGACGATATAACAATAACCACAGATTTTGACGAAATCGTCCTAATATAAATACAAGCTCAAGAAACAATAGAGTCCATAATCAAAACTCATAGTTACAACCGAACCAATATTCGGAATAGACACGGCAATCAGTCTCGAAATTTTCATAACAGAAGAATTAATCTAACACAATCGGGAAACGGGGAAGTCCTCCAAGTAACCGATTCGGGGGAAATATATTAAAAACTAAAGTAAAAATATGTATTTTTAAAAATATGTCAAAAGGCCGCAATTTCTGCACCCTTGATCTAGATGAATATGCGAAAATTTCTGATTTAGAAATATGCAAGAATTTCTCACATATTTTTCACTTACCGGGTGACAAATTAACCACAAATAATTTCTACAGTCAAAAGATCTCCACTACAGACAAAAATCCAGTATATATCAAGAATTATAGACTTCCTCAGACACAAATCGAGGAGATAAGCAATCAAGTAGGCAAACTAATAAAGGAAAACGTGATTGAACCTTCAATAAGTCCATACAACTCTCCTTTATTAATTGTTCCATTAATTGTTGTTGTAGATTTCAGACAACTGAATAAACAAATTTTGGACGATAAATTCCCTTTAACAAGACTTGATGATGTACTAGACAAGCTTGGAAGAGCAAAATACTTTTCCACACTTGATCTTACAAGTTTCTTTCATCAAATCGAGTTAGATAAGAATTCTAGGCCATTGACTGCATTTCCAAGCAACAAAGGCCACTAAACCAATAGTTTTCAAAGAATGCTTTCTATAACCTTGTCTGGACTAGATTCTGAAGCATTCTTATACGTGGATGTGGATGATATTATTATGTTTGGATGTAGCCTAAAACACACAATCAAAATTTGATCACAACATGTAACAGACTGAGAAAATATAATTTCAAATAAAATCCGGAAAAATGTAGATTTCTACAGACAGAAGTAACGTATTTGGGACATCTAATAACGAAAGATGGTATTAGAATTGACCATAAAAAGTATGACACTGTGTTGAATTATCCAACCCCAACAAATGCGGATGACGCAAGAAGATTTATTGCATTCTGTAACTACTACAGAAGAGTTATTCCAAATTTCGCTGAAATAGCAAGACCAATAAATTCTCTATCGACAAAGAACACCATTTTCAAATGGACAGACGAATGTCAAAACGTATTCTTACGTTTAAGGTCAAAATTAACAAATTGCCCAATTCTTCAATATATTTTGATGAAAAATTTATATTGACAACAGATGCTTCACAGTATGCTCTTGGAGCAGTACTATACAAGGTGACATAGGATCTGATTTAGCACTGTCATATGCAAGCAGAACGCTAACAAAACATGAACTTAATAAACCAATAATTTAAAAAGAATTATTAGCCATTCATTGGGGAATAAATTTCTTTAGACCTTACTTATATGGTAGAAAATTCATCGTGTTAACAGACCACAGACCTTTAGTAAGTCTCTTTACCTATAGAAACCCATGTTCCAAATTAACAAGAATAAGATTATATCTAGCCGACTTAGACTTTGAAATTAATTATAAGCAAGGTAAAATGAATGCGAATGCTGATTCCTTTTCAAGGATAAAAGTCGATTCTGACATATTAAGAGCAATGATTCCCACTACAAGCATAAAAGTAACTACAAGAGCAATGTCCAACAAAATAGAAAAAAACGATAAAAAGAAATCCCAGGATAGCAGCCCAGCCAACATAGAGACTGATCACCTTTATGCATGGGAATGCACTTCCATTAATGAAGTTAGCCTGGGGTTGTCATCTACAAGTACTCTAAATGCAGATATGAAGCTTGTGTAGTCTGTATAATCGCCGGAAAAATTAGGTAACTTCACCTTTGGAAGGTTTCCACTGGTTGTGGGAATGAAAAAGATGTTGCTGAGGTATCAGCGATACTGGTACGACGAGGTGTTATGAGAGAAAGAATCTTTGATTTGGTGTTTACGTGCAGATCTTCTAGATCGCTTCGAATTTTTTCATGTGTGTCATCTTGAGGAAGTAATTTTTCGATTTGATCGTGATACGCGAGAAGTTGTTTGAAATAACTTTCAAGAATACCGAGTCTACACTCTAGCTCCAGCGTAGTTAGTGTATCTTTTTTTGTTCAATGAGATTCTTTATTCGACTAATTCAGCCCTTAGTCGACGCGCGTGCGCTTTTTAAACTGTCAGCCATTCTAACAAGTATTTTTGATATGAAAGAAGCCGAGAAATTAACTGAGCTTTAATAATATTGCACCGTACGCTAACTATGATTAGGAAATCTCTTTTTTGTTTATAAAAATGTCCACAGTCTCAATCTATGGTTAAGTTCAGCTACAAATCTACAACCATTCACTGCAAGGTTATGTATGCACTTGTTCTAGTCTATACTCTATAGTTTGGATTGTCTGTATGTACGTATATTCTTAAATTCCCATTAGAAAAAAAACACATTTCCAATTTTAAATAAATTCACGTTCATAGTCCACAAAAATTTAAAATATTTCAGAAATTTAAAACTAAGTGCATTGAGGAGTGTTTAATAGTTTATCAATATAGTAATGTACTCGTACATATAAATAAATCAGAGAATTTTAATTACTCGAATTCATGGATCAACTTACGGTATCGCTCAGCAATTCTTTACCTTAATCCGCTAGTTGCAAGCAAGTACACTCTGTTATTCAGATTTGATCAAGTTCTCTATTTGCTAATCCTCGATGCATAGATTATATCTGATACACAGCCGGGTTGAATAATTCTTCGATAAAGATTAAATCCAACGACGAATAGAAATTTTTGTAAAGATGGAATCGCACGACGAAATGCAGTAATGATTAGTTTATTATTGATGATCACTGTGTATGTTGGGAGTCCCTGCTCGGGCGCCAATGTTATATCCACAGAATTTTGTGAACGAATTGATAGGAGGTTCAATAAATGAAAACTCTTTTTTGCTAATGTCGACTATTTAATTTTAAGTTGTGTCCAAGTATACTTCCTGAGTGGTACTGATCGCGTCGCAGATCAAGAGATGCTGCCGGCTGCCTGATTTACTAACTGATAACAAAAAAACCGGTTTCGAGATAATGTGAAAAAATGAGTTACAACTGAAAGAATGCAATATAACAATTCGAAATACTTTGCTTGGACAGTAGGAAACAATTTTATGTCAATTATAATTTTCTAAATTTGCTTAAGTAATCTAGTACTAATAAGCAACAATATCAATTTTTATATAATTTATTTTCTTAAATCAAATACAGTTGAACCTTGCCTCAACTTCTTCAGAGGCCGCCGAACTCGGAATGAGTTTCTTCCATTTGGTGTTTGTCTCCCGATTCGAGGTTACCTGGAAATAAACAGCTCGTGAACAAACAGGTTCAGTGAGTTTGCCATTTAGAGGTACCTAAATATCCTAGCCTATGCAAGTCTGAACATAACATTCCCAACTACTTCCGAGAAAACATTCTCTCACGCATGCAAAATGAGTGATACACCACCGCGACAACTCAATACAGTGGTTAATATCACTCGAAGGGTAGTGGGGGGATTCGTGCCATAACAACTCGCTGTAGCAGAACCGGATCCGTAAACTACCCTACAACATACACAACATACCACCATGACAACTCATTATGGTACCGCACACTCGTACAAGCCGCAAGAGATTACTCGTTCTGTCAGCAATAGAGCGATGCATCCTGCGTCCACAACCATCCATAACCATACCTACAAAGCACGCACACAGTCATCCATTCACAAAATACCTTTCAAGCAATTACTCACCATTCAGTCTTAGCTCCGAATCTCACTTAACTTCCGCGCACTACCTATTACGGGCACACACCACACTTAACTGACCTAGCATAATTCATTCCTAAGTAATTATTTTCTTTCTATACTAATTGTGCGAGTGTGCAAAAGGTTCACTTACTTTTATGTGACAGTATAATTTAGCAATTATACATAAAGTTTACTTATTGTGATACTGAGGAACTTAACTTCATATGAATATACCAATGTACGATGTTGTGCATTAACAATAAAAATTATTACCTTATAGATGTAGGTCTATTTTGCGCGCATTGTACTTAATTTAATTCAAAGAATGACAAAGCATTACGATGTACACCTACGCACGATGGCCTCATCGTCTGCAAGAAGGCAGTCAATCACCAATCTAACATATTGCTTGTGAGTCCTTACACAGTATATCAACAAGTGCTATGTGTGAAAGTTGGCAGTAATTTTTCAGACAAAACCAATGAAAATCTTGATAAGGCAACCGTTGCCACAAAAGACATGCCGGGGGTTTGTTTTATCCTTATCTCATCTTTGGTAAAGGCAGAAGAGGAATAGAAAATAAAATTAGAGCCATTTTTCTCAGAACCTGCAGCAATATTCCAAACGCTTAAGAGACAGTGAATCTTACGCCATATATATGGCGCCCAATGGGACTCTAGGGTGGGGTCTAGGTGGGAGTCTAGGGTGCTACAGTGCTCGTTTTCCTTCTCTAACTGGTGTTCGAAGTCCCTTCAATAGGCTGAGTTTCATATCAGTCACCGACAGGACAATGTAACGCAAGAACACTAGATACTAGGTAACTTAGAATAATAAAATTACAAGAAGCGACAAGAAGAACACAAAATGTGCAACCATTTCTGTTCGCACCCTGTGCCACATCACCACCAGTTGAAAAATATTAAAGCTGAAGGTCATCAAAGTTGAAAACCCGAAAGCTTGAAACGAACTTTTTTATACTGTCGTGAAGATGTGTTTTGTGACTTTTGGAACTTGGAGAGGAGTAGAGACGTAAGGGTGTGGTAATGTTCTGCATTCATTTCATGTAGCGACAGGCACTGTTTTCTGAGACATTATTCTTGGAGCCTGGATTGCTTGGTCGGCAAAGGGAGAAGAGATGTAATGCGAGAATTTTTTCATCAGAATTTTTTGTTTTAATTTATTTTGATTGCAGTTTTGCACATTTGATGTGGTTTTCATGGTTTTTAGGTGAATGCGATTGCGTAAGCGTGGAAAAAAAATAAGTAATTGTGATTCTGCGTACCCCTTATTTTTTAATTGCTGTAATATTTCATAAGTACAAAATAAGGGTAACGTATTTTAGAATAATTTTTATAGGCAAAATCATTGAATGGATGGAAGGGTCGGTTATAGAATGGATTGATGGGATGGTAGGATGGATTAGACGAATATGGATGGATCTATAGCTTGGGGGTCGGTGTGGGGGTAAATCTATATGAATTGGAAGGTTAAATGAAATGAATGGAGGAAGGGAAGGATAGGTGATAGGATAGACGGGGCACGGAAGCTAGATAAGTTAAGGGTGGATTTTTGGTTGGCGCGTGTATGTACGGGAATACTTTGGAGCGAAGCATTGTTGGCTTAGAAATGTAAGAAAAGCAAGATACTCCCAATATAGCTAGTCTAATTTTCTGCTGTGCTGTGTAATTCAGTTTTTCGCTTTTCCTTTGAGATACATTATCAGATATTTTTTTCATAAGTTGCCAACAAATGGATGGATGAACATGACATGTGATGAACAAATACGTAGCAACTTTCGTTCTTCTTCTTGTTTTTGTCGATGTACCAGAGGCGGCGTTTAAAATTGTTGATTGCTTAAATGTCACAACTAATTATTGGCGCGAAAATTCAAACACATTTCTTAGTAACTCCCACTGACATCTAGATAAATGGGACTGCTCGTTGAACCAAAAACGCACGAAAGCAAATCGCACCACTATCATATTCCTGTCTCTTTCCGTGAGAGCATACTTTTCCACTGAACTGTAACGATTGGGAACCAAAAATTGCTTGAGGTTCAGCGGTATTTCAAACCAAAACAGCCTTGTAAAAAACACTTCTTTCGACTAATAATTAACATTTAACAATACAAATAGTCCCAAATGCTTCTGTGATAAATTCGGTCAATCTCACTGACATGTATATAAGCAAATTCCCAAATAATTTAAATATAGTAAACATAGCGCCAGTTTACGACAGTTGGTAGCATTGATAGTGAGAGCATACTTTCTGAAATCAAAACTGGTGCCACATGAAACAGGAGATCAGTCAGTCCATTTATATACATGTCAGTGGAAACTCCGCACAATCTTCAGCACCACCCAAGAGGTATTGTACACAGGCACGTTAGCTGTTTATTTTAGATGGCCGCTTCCCCAGTAGGCCTATATACCATCTTTGGAATTGCGAACTGAAACTCACTTCTATATAGTTCAAATCCTTACATATGTACTAATTTATATTTACAGTATACTATATTTTATATTTACATATTACATTTTTGCAGATATAATGATAATGAATTTTGAAGTATTTTTCAAAAATTAATTTTATTAGTAAGGCATAACGTCCGTTTTCAGCCATATGATCAGCATAATCGGGAAAGAGCTCTTGATGAGTGACTTTTGCACTGTCAATAGTAAGACTTCAAAAGCTTTACTGCTTAAAATAGCAACATCACGCACTTCGGTACTTAATTTGATACTGCGCCGAAGTTCTCTTTCAATTTTTCCGCATATTTTTTTACGCTTTCTCGCTTTCTGATGGCACTTTCAAATATCCAATGCTTTTATATGTTATTAGAGATTTTGCTGAATATTCTCCCTGCAAAGCAGCCAAACAAACCGCGCAATTCAATCGTTTACTTAAGAAAAATACAACAAAAACCGGCGATGTATTCTACGACATGTTTAACATAATCTGAAATATAGCTGGATCACGACTTGGGAATGATCTTCTAAAAAGTCAAGGCGTATGTCTATTTGTTCATAATTGTCCGCCTCTTCAGAACTATCTGCAATCATTTTAAATCTACCCGCAACTTCCATTCATTTCTTCGGATGATTTGGATTTTGGATTGGATTTAATAAGCTTATATGTTCCAGAGGGTTTTTTCTTAAATTGATTCTCTGATACCTTACCGTCTAAAATATCAAATATATCATTAAAAATTCGAGTGAATTGTGCTGTTGGTCCACTTCCTCCAAAGAATGGTATTTTTAAAACCTCACGACAGAAATCCAGGGCGTTTGCAACTGATTTACTTATGTCGAATTCTTTTCAACATGTTCTACACCGGTGCAGTGCAGCTTTACGTGCTTTTGTTGATGCATTACAAAAACACTAAGAGCTGGGCTGCACCGGTGTAGAACTCATTGAAAAGAATTTGACATTAGTGTTTGAACAGCTAATTTAACTTTCATCTTTTGTTGATGAAAGTATATGTGTGCCACTTTTAACTTGTTTCCTAAGTATAAGCCTTCCTTTTCCTGCAAATCTACCAATAGTTTCAAATAATTCCATTTAAGGAATTCCGGATAAGTTTAAGCATATACACTGGATCTGTATGCAATATATATTTTGTGTCATCGACTTCTATTTAAAAATATGGTATTGCATCAGTATTCCTGCCAAGGAGTTTTGCTGTTGTTAAATTTGTGGAAGTGCCATCAAAAGTTATACCCACTACTAACGCCCCTGCATCTCGCATATTTTGTAAGCAAAGAAGTGTTATGTTCTTCTTCTGCTCTGCGTTAATAGAGGAAATGGGGAAAAATGCAAGTGGTATTTTCCATGCTTTATTTATACACACTGCAATAAAAACCAGCATTTGTGTAGCAACTACAGCACTATTTCCGTCATAGCCTACGTCAACAAATCCTACTGCATCTTTCCAATTCCAGTCTAAGTTTGTCTATGTATGAAAAACGAATAAACTCAAAAGGAAAACGAAACAACAAGTTCATAACACGGATTCCTTCAAATGCTCGTTTCCATGTGGGAAGTCATCAGACAGGGTACATATTATATGCATATTGTTTGCAATTAAAATGGAAACACACTTATACAAGCAATTTCATATGGCCAACATTATCCAAAATTATTGTAGTTTCATGATTATATGATTGAAATTACAATGCAACACTTTTCAATCGCATAGCACAGGCTTGGCGGTTTTAATAATAACTGCGAGTCTTGAAACTGTCCGAGGTGCTCTCTCCGGAACGGGTGAAGGTTGATATATTTTGTTTCTAAAGAACTCTTGTTTTTAAGATCTTATTTATTCCCGAAGTTTTTTTACTTTTAAGTGAAAAGTAATATGGAGGCAACTGTAGTTCTTGGAGGCATAGTCCAAAATTTTTTTGTTATCAACGTTATTCCAATACAGTTTTATAGCATTCCCGTACATAATGTTTTAGAAATATTTAGAGGTATGTATAAACCTTAAGTTAGTTAGGATAATCATCAATATGCATACATATGTATATAAATTTAGCCAAGCAAAATCCGGGATAATGCCGGCTTCAAATCATAGTGAAAAGAGCAGATATTCTAGATTTTTTTACTTTTAAGTGAAAAGTAATATGGAGGCAATCTGTAGCTCTTGGAGGCATAGTCCTAAATTTTTTTGTTATCAACGTTATTCCAATGCAGTTTTATAGCATTCCCGTACATAATGTTTTAGAAATATTTAGAGGTATGTATAAACCTTAAGTTAGTTAGGATAACCATCAATATGCATACATATGTATATAAATTTAGCCAAGCAAAATCCGGGATAATGCCGGCTTCAAATCATAGTGAAAAGAGCAGATATTCTAGATTCATATTCCGATATAGTTACAAAAAATTGGAATAGATATTTATTGTAGTAAATTGTATAGCGAATAAGTTAAAAAAATAAAGTTTTTTAATTAAAAAAAAAGCATTTTAAAATATATATAACTTTGATTTGTCATTACAAAATTGGCAAAAATGTAAATAAAATATCTTTTATTTCTTAAATATTTACGCGCACCTATTTTGAATTAATTTGTAAAAGTTGCAGTGTAATTTTGCGTCAGCTTCGTGGTGCCAACCAAAAATCCACCCTTAACTTATCTCGCTTCCGTGCCACGTCCATTCTATTACCTATCCTTCCTTTCCTCCATTTATTTCATTTAAGCATCCAATCCATCTAGATTTACCCCCACCCCGACCCCCAAACTATAGATCCATCCTTACATCCCATCCAATCCATCCTATAACCGACCCTTCCATCCATTCATTGACTTTGTCTATACAAATTATTCTAAAATACGTTACCCTTATTTTGTACTTATGAAATATTACATCTATTAAAAAAATAAGAAGTACGCAGAGTCAAAATTACTTATTTTTTTCCACACTACGCAATCGCATTCACCTAAAAACCATTAAAACCACATCAAATGTGCAAAACTGCAATAAAAATAAACTAAACACAAAAAATTCTGATGAAAAAATTCTCGCATTACATCTCTTCTCCCTTTGCCGACCAATCAATCTAGCTTCCCAAGAATAATGTATCTTGTAATTTGATTATTCTAAGGTAATACTGAGTCGACTTGTTCGCGGAAGATTTTTCATGATTTCTGAAATTATATAATTTTGTTCCCCAAAGTAGTTATCACATCTGTGATCAGCGGTTCGATTCTTAGAGTAAGATTCACTGTCTGTTTAGACGTTTGGAATATTGCTGCAGGTTCTGAGAAAAATGTTTCTAATTTTATTTTCTATTATCTTCTGCCTTTACCAAAGATGAGATAAGGATAAAACAAACCTCCCGGCATGTCTTTTGCGGCAACGGTTGACTTATCAAGATTTTCATTGATTTTGTCTGAAAAATGACTGCCAATTTTCACACATACCAATTGTTGATATACTGTGTAAGGACTCACAAGCAATGTGTTAGATTGGTGATTGACTACCTTCTTGCAGACGGTGATAGACCTACATCTATAAGGTAATAATTTTTATCTATTGCTCTCTTTCTGTTCAGCCTAAGCTCCTGTCGAGATTAAAAGTATATATACCCAGGTACCCTTTCTCAAAGTCTATACAAGCACTCCCAACTCATGAATTATTTTGGAAATTTTTCTTTTAGTATATCTTTTTGAATATCGGTATTTTTTTTCCAGAATCGTTTAGCGTCTATCTATATATTTGCTAGATTTACAGATAGGACATCATTATATTAGAATTTTATTTTTAACCCATTATTAAGTACGTATACTAGAGTAGTTTTTACTTACACAGATGTACCGTGTGACTGAACGAAATTATTATATAATATCAAAAGTCTGT
Source organism: Dioctria linearis (assembly GCA_963930735.1). Classification (NCBI taxonomy): domain Eukaryota; kingdom Metazoa; phylum Arthropoda; class Insecta; order Diptera; family Asilidae; genus Dioctria; species Dioctria linearis. The sequence goes on along the minus strand of OZ005742.1, from coordinate 124,143,017 downwards.
TCGCGGCAAAGCGCAATTTGCTGGTCTTGAGAAAAAAAATATTAATCCGCATAGATTCAAAATAGTCCTTGGTTACTGATCGAAGCGGCAGTGAAAGTATGAACCCCTCGAATTTGGATAAAGTCTAAAGAAATTAGCGAAAAATCACCGCTAACCGCGGAAATGCACAAATGTCAATCTCAAGACTTCGTTTTTCTAGCAGAGTCTACTTCTAGAAACGAAAGTATTGGGTCAAGACTTTCTCAACCCCTTGCTACAGAACAATCTCAGGAGGGTCCTCGTTTCCATAATGAGAATTTGTCGCAACCTCCCCTAGTGCCATCATCGCATAACCCGCTGAATCCTACAGGGCCTGGGACTTTTTATAGCCCGCTGCTAAATCCACTTATGTTTGGGAACCCAATTATGGGCGGAAATCAAATAACTGGAACCTTTCAAAATACCTTTGGCTCAAATGGGTATCCGTCCCCCCAGATACCGAGAAATGATCCTGTTTCCTCTACATTTGGTATAGCGAACACGCTTAGTGCGGATTATCAACGAAGTTATAACGAGCCTAGTATGAATAACCGAGCACCACCAACAGTCAGACCACACCACAGTTATCATTCCAGAAACCTAGATTGTCATGCTCCAACATATAAACTGAAATTTGATGGTAATAATGAGGGTTTAGATATTTTTGATTTCCTGTTCAGATTGGAAGCATACGCCCGAAACGATAGTTCTGACTTAGAGAGCCTGGTAGGGTTTCTGCCTAATTTTCTATCTGGTACTGCAGAATCTTGCTATTGGGTCTATACTCGTAAGTTCGGGACTCAAACTAGACTGTCCTGGAAAGAGCTTCGGGATGCACTGACTCAGCGGTTTTCGAACCATGAATCAGAGCGGGAGACTCGCAGAACAATTGAGACTCGTAAACAACGGCATAAAGAGAGCTTCAATGAGATTTTATTGCTTTTTGAAGGCTTAAACGGAAGGTTACGTAACCCTTTTAATGATTTAGAACTATACAGAATGCCATGATGACAGTTTCAATCTTTAATCCAGAAGAACTGCGAGCTTGGTGTCAAAATTGAGAAAGATTGTGGTCTAGAACCGGCTTTGATCCGCGCCATAACGTAACTCGAACTGTTCGCTCTAACCCCGCAGTTCATGCAATTAAAAATTCCACCTTACCGGATAAAGATTTTGAATGGAGCTATGCGAAAAACCCTGCTCCAGAAGATGCCCAACAGGAGATATCTGCCTTGGAGCTTGGAACCGGTGGACCATCATCTTGTTCCTCTTCTAAATGTATTATCTGTTGGAACTGTAAGGATGTAGGTCACAGATATGTCGATTGCAAACTCCCACCACCAGGATTATTTTGATATGGTTGCGGCAGGTTAAACATCCTCAAACCAAATTGTCTATTCTGTCATAAAAAAATTCGGGAAACATAGCGGCGAACGCGATAAAAACTGGAGCATCGCGTTCGATTGTGAACGAGAACAGCTCCAGACAAAGCAAAGTGAGCATTGGCGTCAACACAAACCCTAATTAGGAGCAGAACAAACAACCATAAATTATAGATCGATAGCCGTACAGACGGAATTCCCCAATGTTATTACCCATTCTCAGAAGTGCGATCAAGAAAACGAGCAATCTGATCGAAACTCTCTTGTTAGGAACTCTAACAGGCGGAAGCTGCGCAGCATCGAGTACTTTAAGCTAGGTCGGAAGCTATTTAAGTCAATAGCATCCTCAATAATTAGTCTTAGTGGCGATCGACGACCCCACATTGTAGTTAAACTTGTCGGGAGGCAACTACGTGGCCTCCTAGACAGCGGTGCTTCTGTCAGCATTCTTGGTGTTAAGTCAATTGAGTTTTTAACCCAATCTAAAATACCTTATCGCAAGCTTCACTCGACTATTCAAACTGCAGATGGCACTCGGAACCAAGTAATTGGCTTCGTGGATATGAAAGTATCTTATAAAGAGCGTGAAAAGTTATATCGATTCTTTATTGCTCCAAGCCTGAAACAAGAATTAATTCTCGGTATTGATTTCTGGGAAAGTTTTGGGATCATAGCTCTCTGTATTAACGAACTACAGAAAAACTCGGCCAACCCAGACAATATTGAACAAGACTTTCATGCCCTGCCATCCGACCAACAACATCAGGTTGAGATGATAAAGGCGGAGTTCCCATAATTAAAAAAAAATGGATTGGGGCGAACCACCCTCATTGAACATGTCATCGACGTTAGCGGTCATCAAGCCATTAATCAAAGACACTACACCGTATCACCCCAGCTATAAGCGAGAAACTCTATGCAGAATTAGATAGAATGTTATCGCTCGACGTATTGGAAGAAAGCCAAAGCGCGTGGAGTTCACCCATTGTATTAGTTAAGAAAATCAATAGCAATATCCGTCTTTGCTTGGATTCGCGAAAGCTAAATGAAGTCACAAGAAAAGACGCGTATCCTTTTCCATTAATTGATGGACTGTTGGGTCGACTAAACGAGACTCGATATATTTCCAGCCTAGTCCTAAAGGATGCCTTCTGGCAGATACCTCTGTCAGAAAATTCGAGGGAAAAACCGCATTCTCGGTACCCGGTAGACCTTTGTACCAATTTAAGGTTATGCGTTTTGGGTTGTGTAATGCCCCTCAAACGATGTGTCGTCTTATGGACCGAGTCATTCCCCATCAGTTACACGATCAAGTTTTTTGTCTATTTAGATGACCTTCTAGTGACTTCATCTACTTTGGAAGAGCATTTAGAATTGCTGAGGAAAATTACACAGCTGTTGCGGAAGGCAGGACTGACAATAAACGTGAAGAAGAGTAAATTTATAATGCAAAAGGTAAAATATATCGGATATGTAATTGGTGAAGGTCATCTGCAAACCGATCCTGCAAAAGTGTCTACGATCGTAGATTTCCCTGAACCCTCCACAGTTCGGCAAGTACGTAGTCTGCTTGACATGGCCGGATGGTACGGGCGATTCATACCAAATTATGCCGCTATTACCACTCCAATTACAGACCTCCTACGTAAGAAAGATAAATTTCAGTGGACTGAAGAAGCGCAACAGCCATTGAAATGTCTCCTTACTACCCTATTCTTGCAAGTCCCGACTACAAGCGTCCCTTTTATATTCGCTATGATGCAAGCACTGCTGGAGTTGGTGGCGTGCTATTTCAGAAAACTGAAGATGGACACGAACAACCGATATCCTTTATGAGTCAAAAACTGAACCCGACCCAGAAAAATTATAGCATTACTGAGCTAGAGTGCTTCGCTGCGGTGCTAAGTGTAAAAAAATTCCGTGTTTATATCGAAGGATTCAAATTCACAATCATCACTGACCATGCAAGTTTCAAATGACTGATGAGCCAGAAGGATCTTTCTGGGCGACTATCCTGGTGGAGCCTGAAATTGCAAGCTTTCAATTTTGATATTGAGCATCAGAAGGGAAGTCAAAATATTGTTCCAGATGCCTTGTCGCGGGTTTAGTGTAACATAATTGAAGAGCTGGTAGAGGAATCCACCGCCCTAGCTCCAACTGTTGCCCGTTTCAGTCTGCATTTCAAGAATGAAAAATACCTCAATTGGATGCAAACCCTCACCACCGCTCCAGAAAAGTACCCCAACATGAAGGTTCATGAGAATAAGGTGTATATATGCATAGAGCCTTCGGAAAGTGACTCGCTTACCTATATACCCTCTTGGAAATTTTTGACACCAAACCCAATGGTATCTGAAATCCTTCATCAGGAACATGATAGTGCATAGGCCGGACACGGAGGTGTAAAGAAAACTTTAGAGAGAATACGTAGATACTATTTCTGGCCAAGAATAAGGCAACAAATTAGAGATTTCGTCCTTGCTTGCAAAGTCTGCAAATTAGTAAAAGCTCCTAACCGTAGTACTCGATCACTTTACTAAATTTGTCTTCTTGAAAGCTGTACGGCAGGCAAAGGTTAGGCAGGTTATACAATTACTTAAAGAGTCAATTTTCTGGGTATTTGGTGTTCCTGAAGCTATGATAAGCGATAATGGTAAACAATTTTTATCACGCGATTTCCAAGAATTCTTAGCTCATCATGGGGTGAAACATATGCAAACTGCTTTCTATTCGCCTCAGGCAAATGCATCTGAACGCGGAAATCGATCTGTATAAAGTGCAATCAAAGCATACTTAAAGGAAGATCATCGATCATGGGATTATCACCTTGACGAGATATGTTGTGCCTTGCGGAACTCCGTTCACGAAACCACTAGATATAGTCCATATTTTCTGGCATTTGGGTATCACATGATAACACATGGGAGTATCTATAAAACGTTAAGAGCCTTGAGCTACGTAGGAGAAGGAGAGTCCTTTTCCCCCGATACTCGATTCTCTATTGTACATGATAAGATACAGAAGTACTTGAAAGAAGCACACTACAAAAATGCTAAAAGATACAATTTGCGAGTCAGACCCATTCAATACCAGTCAGGCCAACCCAAATTTTTGCGCAACTTCGCCTAAACATTTTAGTAGCAAACTGGCAGAAAACTTTAGGGAAGCTCGCATACGTCGTAGGGTGGGCAATTGCCTGTATGAGATCGAAGATCTGAAAGGGAAGTTACTTGATAGACTTAATAGTTATCCTCTTGGTCATGGGTACCTACGTACTTTCTCACCAGCTGTGAGGAAGACAACAAATCTTACCTACTCTCACTAGTACCGGAATTCCTTAGTCCGGCCAGCTCAGTCGATAGAGTATGAGATTCTAAATCTCAGGGTATGGGGCATCCCCACGTAGAATATAAATGACCTCAAGGAAGCTTGAGACCACAGATTTGTTCTCAGCTTCATCTTATAACCAAACTTCGGCAACAAGCTGAAGCTGCCCTGTAACGACCACAAAGTAACGAATAATTAATTTAAATTACCGAGCTTCAACTCTACCCTGATTTTCGAAATAGAACAAAACCAGGAAAAAACTATCCCAGGGATTAAGCGGCCATGCTCTTATCACTGGTCAGTCCGAAAGGATTCGATGCAAATGGAAAAAAAAATTAAAAAGAATTTATACATACATATATATAAAATTTAAATCAGAGGTCAGATGCATAGATTTAGAGATTAGCTGCATCCAATGCTGTTATCTGCCTGCTCAACGCTACCAGTCATATAAGCAAACGGTCGATCAGAGACAATAGGTAAACTCTGTTGAATTTGCGAAACACAGTGGGGTGACTCTTTTAAAAGTCTTCATAGCCAGAACACATATTCGGGACAAGCAAGTGCGAGTTTAATTATACATTTTTTTTTTATATAAAGTGCATTCTGCTACCTAATAAATTTCTAGAACTGAGCCTTTCAGAGCTCAGCTGAAAAAAAAGAAGTTTGTATTGCACTGTGAAAAATAATACAAAACGAATTGATCCTTTTTTTGTATGCAAATCAGTGCCCATGTGAGTGATAATAATTCCTGACCTGTACAAACTAACCTAAGGAAGGGAAAGCAAAACAGAGCACATCAGCAACAATTAGTTAAAGTGCTATAATTGATCTGGTAATTGTGATTAGTGATCCTTGGAATAGAACCTAATATTAATTATTTTCTTCTATGTGCAAAAGATCTGTTGGAGGAAAATCCCTTGGCAATCGTAATCGGTACGGGGGAACACCGCGGCGCATTTACTACGGGATAGTGAACAACCGATATAATTATTAACGGAATCAAACAGAATCATTCTTAGCAGTAACAATCAGCATCCACTACAGCAGCGCAATCCCGTTTTTTAATTATATACATGTTTTTTTTAATTTTTCATTCATTGGGGGTTTTTTTTGCATAATTTTGATTAGTAATTGTCTAACAACTTTTGAGCATACTAGTGAGTAGAGCTAATTTTCTTTTCATGGTTAATTAATCTTCTTGTGACGGGTATACATAAGTGGTACATTACCTTTGAACTTACTACATACTACTCTAGATACAAGGTAGGGCTGCATGCTATGATGATTAGCTTCATGGTTCTAGTTTTAGATTTTTCTTTGTGTTTTTATTAAGAACGCAGGAGGTACCTCGTACATCAAACGAAACTTCGGGATGCACGGGTAAGTACTTTTATATCGTCCTTTTCGTTAGTGTTCTCCGGTATTAGAAAATAGAATTCTCGTATGCAATTACTACCTTCATAATTTCAATATACACAAAAGAAAAAAAAACAAAGTGAATTTTGCTATATGTGCTTATGTATATATATATGTATATATAATTGACTGAGGTATTTATTTTTTTTTTTAACTGAATTAATTAGTGTATACAAATATTCATCTTAAATTCTAGTTTTTTTGTTAGGTTAGTATACATACAGTACTCTTAAGATGTGTTATATAGTATAAAATATCCGAAATGTTTGCTTAGAAATGAATTGAAAGTGAATAATAATGATCAATTTTCCAGTAAATATCTGTGTATATTTAGGTGAAAAACAATGAGTGGCTAGAATTGTGTAGTTGGAGTGCTTATAGACGCAGGGGTTGGGGTTCCACGTAGTTTATATGGCGTAAATTGAGGCTGACAGGGTTCTGGAAAGCACGCCATGAAATATTTTTTAATCGCTTCATAGCTTTCATAATTATCATTCTTTTTGGTGCATCTTTCTTATGCTTACAACTCCCAAAGTTTTTTTTATATACCCCATTTACATGCGGTTTGTTTACATTCCTTGTGTGATCAGCCAGGTATGTACTAATACACCCATCCTAATCCCTGAGCTGTAGTCAGCCCCAGTTGATGCCAAGGTTCAATGTGGATCTCGGCTTCTACCCGTCTCCAGGGTACTTTGAGATCCTTATATAATTAATTGTTATTGGGATGACACCCCAGGCTGTTGGGAAGGCCTGAGACGTCGTCACATATAGTTGATCTGGTAATTGAGTGAGTGATAATCATTCCTCATAATCATTCCTCACCTGTCCAAGCTAAACTAAAGAAGGGAAACCAAAACAGAGCACATCAGCACCTGAGCTCTGAAAGGCTCAGTTCTAGAAATTTATTAGACAGCAGAATGAACTTTATATAAAAAAAATTTTATAATTAAACTCGCACTTGCTTGTCCCGAATATATGTCCTCGCTATGAAGACTTTTAAAAGAGTGACCCGACTGTGTTTCGCAAATTCAACAGAGTTTACCTATTGTCTCTGATCGACCGTTTGCTTATCTGACTGGTAGCGTTGAGCAGGCAGATAACATCATTGGATGCAGCTAATCTCTAAGTCTATGCATCTGAGCTCTGATTTAAATTTTAGATATGTGTATGTATAAATTCTTTTTAATTTTTTTTCCACTTGCTTTGCAAGCATCGAATCTTTTCGGGCTGACCAGTGATAAGAGCATGGCGGCTTAATCGCTGGGATATTTTTTTCCTGTTTTTGTTCTATTTCGAAAATCAGGGTAGAGTTGAAGCTCGGTAATTTAAATTACTTATTCGTTAACTTGTGTCGTTACACTAGGAACTGTCATTTAGCCAAGTCAAAAAACTGGCTATTGCCCGGGCATGTATCTTTGTAGATCGAACAGATTTTTTAGAACGCTCAGAGCACTCTGGAAAAAAGATACAAATCCGGAGTACTCTGAGTGTTCTGGTAGTTTTTTTTATATTGGCAACACTTATGATTACAAAATTCTTTATAAAAGTAAATAAGTAATAATAATGAAGTTATAAAAATAAGTAAGTGAAGGAACGGAAGGAAATATGGCATTGAAAAAGTATTCACATTTTCAATAGGATTTTTTTGCGCTCTATTGGTATTACTGACGGATTGCTCCAAATGCTCCGAGGTTTATCTACGATCAGTTAGAGCACTCTGAGCAATAATAAAGCGCTCAAAGTACTCTGAAAGTAAATAAAGATACAAGAAATCGGTGTTCAGAACGCTTGGAGTTCTGTGAGCAGAATAAATATACACGTCCTGTATTTCCGAACGACGATAGCCACATCTACAGCTACCACAGCCGGATGCAGCTTACTTTATGAACGTGCTCAAGGTATTCCCATTACGAAACCCGTTCCGCCATATTGTCTGAATTTTTCTTTTCTTTTTTATTAGTGGACGAAACACGTCAAGCACATCAGCTGCTTTCTGTCAAAATTCGCTTTACCTGTGCACCGCGGTTTTATTGAAATTTTGCCGAGTTATTTTGAGTGATTTTAAATTAAAGAACAAGTAAATGTTTCTGGAAATTATGAAGTGCTCTGTGCCTAATTGTAAGAACTATTTCGAAAAGGACTCCGCAAAGCAAGACGTAAAATTTCATACATTTCCCAAAGACGCAAAAATACCAAAGGGCTGTTGATAGTGCAATTTGTATAGCGAAGCAATCTGAGTTTCTACAATGTTACTTAGATCTAAATAATAGTAAAACACATATTTTAAACATTTATCCTTAAAGCAATGGATTACAGATATAAACGTATTAAGTGTAACTCATAAACGACAAGATTTACAATATTACTAGGTGTAACCATTAATACTACCTAATTATTCTTAAAGGGATATATATATATATTATTATTATATATATTATATTATATATTCATATTAAATGTAACTATCGTAAGATCATAATCATAAAAATAGATCATAACCATAAAAATAGATCATAACTATAAATATAGATCATAATCATAAAAATAGATCATAACTATAACATAATCATAAAAATAGATCATAACCCTTAAATAAGATCATAATCAAAAAAATAAGATCATAATCGTAAAATAATAAATTTGGTATGTAAAGCGACCATCAGCAACACCAAAAACACATCAAAACACCTTCAATCATTTCTTTTTCCACTCATTTTTTTTCTTCCCTCGAAAGTTCAATACGTCCTACTCCAAGAACTTTCTTTTCTAAGGGGGATGGTGTAATGAAGCATCACTCATTAAGCAGCATTCATTACTTTCCCAGAACAATCAAGCGCTATCATTACTTCCCCAGATAAATCAAGCGCTATCATAAACAAATCAAATGAACGAAAACCCCAATAATTCCAATGTGCATACGTACCTGCGTATTTCAGAAAACATAAATACGCCTATGCATATCTTTTCGTACGTAGATACATATTCCAAAAGCATATGTATGTATATACATACCTATTGTCATACGAGTATTCCCTGCAAATTTTCTACAAAAAAAATGCGTAACACTTTCTTCCATTAACCATTAACTATTTCTCTCTGAAGAATAGTCGAGTTACAAAACATTAAAACATTTTCTTTTTCAAGTAACAATGACTTGACCTTTTCCACTCGTATCGATTGACAATAATTTCATCAGAATGATTATCAACTCAACATTTTTCCATTTTTTAATACAATAGCTTCAACTCGCTGCATTTTTTACATGAAAAAAACCCCTAAGCACGAGACCAATTCTAGCCAAGTAGCGCCACTGGGCTGTCCCTGACCTACCATACAACCAGTGCGCGCTTGCTTTAATTGCTTTATCATATGTTGAGAAATACGTGCAATGTGCCTAGCGTTTGACCCACAAATTGTGTTCTGTTGTTCTTCGTTTTTTTGTTGACACTCGCTTGCTCATATGTATATAGGAAATACTTTGAGCAATGTGTATGATGAAAATACAATACTATGTGTAATATGCATGATGTTTTGACCCCCTTAATGGCGCTACATGAAGTTCCTGGTCATGTATATAATACTAGCCAATAGCCTGCTTTTAAAATTTCTTATATGCAGCGGAATCATTTAAAAATATTGTTTAGCCATGCAATATTGATTTTCGCCATTATCTATCGATGCAATATCAGTAAGCGTAACCAAAAATTCCTTATACATCTAACCGGCGAAACAGTTAGAATATTGCTGTATACTAACTTTTCTTTAACCCCACTATGAATAATTCAGCCTTTAGCTGATTATTCAAAATTCCTGGTCATGTATATAATACTAGCCAATAGCCTGCTTTTAAAATTTCTTTATGCAGCGGAATCATTTAAAAATATTGTTTAGCCATGCAATATTGATTTTCGCCATTATCTATCGATGCAATATCAGTAAGCGTAACCAAAAATTCCTTATACATCTAACCGGCGAAACAGTTAGAATATTGCTGTATACTAACTTTTCTTTAACCCCACTATGAATAATTCAGCCTTTAGCTGATTATTCAAAATTTGGAACCAAATTTCCAAATAAAAAGCCGATGGGTCGCTAGCCAAAGGCTGTCAGTTTTTGTCAGTTTTTGAAAAGGAACCAAGTGACCCCCGACCTACGGTAAGGTCTCTTGTTCCTTCTAAAAGTAATAAAGCTACAATAAGCTAGATATACATAAAAGTGTAATGTTATAAAGTCAGTGAAAAAAATATAAGTAAAAATTGAAAAAGTGACTTTATGTGAAAAAAGGCAGATTTATTTGAAAACAGGGCTGGTGATCTTCTACAAAAAAGCATTCCCAGTCCTTGCTGTTACGATTGCACAGCACTCTGAGTTGTAATATTTCACATAATTTTGGCAATGTTCACACTATGTCAGTTTTACCATTTTATTAACTAGATAACCGAAGAACTACTTGAAAGAGTAAGATTTGACTTTACCAACAACCATTTTCTCCTTTTTACAGCTTAACTAAAACCCATTAGAGATAAAGATCCATACAATAAAAAAAAATATCGGGGATTCAAGGATAACCGAAATATCCATTATCCTTGAATGCAAATTTTCAGAAAAATTACTTTGATTAATTTTTCTCGGAAATCTCAAAGCCTCCCAAAATAAACAATTAAAAAAGCTAGAATTGATCTAAGACCAATTCTTATGATACCCTAGATGAATGCCCGTATGAAATTTCGAATTGTCACCCTTTTGTGCAAGTTTGATTTTTGAAGTGGTCTTTCGCATATATTTCTAGAACGGTTTGTCGGACAGAAAAAATGATTATAGCCAATTTTATAGGATTTCGTATTCTAAAGAAGTTTTTAGTACAATCAAAATGTCTTGGACTACTCGTTTTCACAGTATACGTAGAAAACCTAAATTTTTATATGGCAACGCCAAGAAGGAGTTACTTGATTTAGTTCATTTTTGAAATTTTATTTGTTAGTACAATGCAAACACCATGTACCAAACTTCAGCTCTCTATATCGATACGTTCTCAGGCAGTGTCCAAATATATAGTGGAAAACGAAAGTTTTGTATGTCAACCCCACGAAGGACTTGCCCGATTTGTCTCATTTTCGAACTAAATTTTACATTTTTTTTAAAGCCCGTGTACAAAATTTCAGCTGTCTAAGAATACGCGTTCTTGAGTTATCGTGCGCACAGACGGACGGCCGAACGGATATGCAAAAATCAAAATAACTTTTAATATCATGCGTGGATGTCCAATCCATTTTGCTCTACCATCATTATTTCGAGGTGTTACAAACGGAATGACAAACTTAGTATACCTTGTAGATTTCATCTAGGGTATAAAAACGTTTATTTAATTGAGATACGATGATAACGTTACATCTACTAAGCAACATTTTCCAAATTGTTCAATTTTCAAAAGATCGTATCTCAGTAATATATGGATCGCAAATTTCATCAAAATAAAAAAAAAAATTACACAAAATTGCTCGATTTTCTGCATAACGGCTTATAGGAATATATATTTCATATACACAAATTCACACACCTAGTAACGTTCAGTTTTCTCTACTTTATTCAATAATTATTGGACTGAATTTTACTAACACGTCCCATGATTAAATAATAGTTACTCACAATTAGAAACAAATAGATTATAAATAGAACTGCTAAAAGATTTCTCGCCTCCCAAACAAAAATAAGAAGTTACCAATGATATAGAAATTCAATTCAATTTAATTCAATTTATTTACATATACATATAACTAGTATCCATATACATGCACCAGTAAAACAAATATCTTTTAGTAGGCACATGTTAAGAAGAAAATATAATTATACATATGTTCCTATGGACTAGAGAAATCCAGAGCTAACTAACATTAAATACATTGCATTTATCTATGTAATTTAATTTAAAGAACGAAAAAAGAATAACTACAGTTCAGTTCGTACTAAACTTGTTATGGTCGTAGCGTACTCCAGGCAGCAGTATGCTACCCGACGGCTAGCAGCAGCACAGAGCGTGGGCCACATGGTGAATGTGTTTTCGATGAGACTCGACCATAAGTCTCAAGTCTGACTGGGACGAGTGCCCGGGAAGACGGAAAAAAAGAAGAAGACGATTGGAAGTTGAGGAATAAAAGAAAAAAACGAGAGAAAAGGGTCGTATACTAGGAAAGGATTTGAAGAAAAGGAAAAAAGGCTGAGTGCAGGTGGGATGGAAAAAGATTAGAACCAAACCTAATCTCGATTCTACTGAGAGGAACGGCTGCTTCAGTGTTCAGTGAATTCTCGAATTACTTTAGCTTTATCCATCTTTATAACGACATATTCAAGCCAATCTTAGAAGGACTAAGTTTTCATTTACGACAAGCGCATAAATCGTCCTTATTATTGTCGTTCAGCAAAAGAGGTTCAGCACATAAATCGTCTTAATTTTTATCGTTCAGCAAAAGAGGTTCAGCGAATAAATCGTCCTTATTCTTATCACACAACAAAACATCTTCAGGTGAACACAAAGGCAAAGCAAATCAATGCAAATCTTACTAGAGTAGGCATATGAAACCACTTGGGATGTCACCTAAGTAACTTTCCTTCACCTTTCGAAATACCGCATTATCTCATCAATTTGATCGCTACAATCGTATAGATTAACAAAAAAGGTCGGTTCCAGATGGCATGGGCAGCAGTTCACGTCAATGTGTTTAAGTTCGAAGAGAAAGGAGAAATTAAAAGTAACCACAGTGCTTCTAGATAGGTTTAATATTAATAAAAAGAATTACATCAGATAAATTTTTAACAAAATCCAGTGGTAAGCGGAACTTTCTCGGAGTCGCCTCTGCGGTGGACCCTCAACAGCCAAGGTTTGTAAGTTTTTGCCTCTTTTCTTGTAATTGTTATATTTTTGATATAAATATTATATTTGTATACACTCATATTTAAAATTCTTACCGATTAGCAACAATAAGCTATTGTAGATACGTATAAATTTAACGATCGAAACATGAAGTTGAATAATTATTTATAGCTTAGAGAGTATATACCCATTTCAATAGTCTTGTACGATTCAGAAAATTATCTGCCAATGCAGTTAGAATAGTTACACATAGAATTTAAAACAAAATTTATTTACTGCTTTGGATAAGGCTTGAGTAGCGATATAGGTACGATTTAGATCAATATTTATCAAAGTCAATTTAGTACGACTAGGTTAGAATAGTTATACATCAAATTAATAAGAAAAGGGATTACTTACCACTCTTGTGAAGCATATCCAGGCTGTAAACTTATGTATCGTTGAATACAAGGTAGGGACCTGTACACGCATCCTCAATTCAATAATGTAAATAGACTTTATAGCGTAATGGAACCGTAGAGTTATTTATTTTCTCCTCCTACTCTCCTGGAGCCCACTTAACGTGGAGGTCTACTAGGTTCGCTACTCCTCTCCTTTTTCAGGTCAACAAGGGACACTGAACAACATGACTGCTGCCCTCAGTGTCGTTGGGTGGATATGGAGCAATGCAGCTGAAGACAGAATATCTGCGCCTTCACTAAGGTAAAGGGTAAGTGGTGTAATGGTCCCTTCAGGACCGGGTGTGTACTTCCTCTTTCTGGTTTTTGGCTTGAAGGCACGATTTTTTTTTGTATATGGCTGGTGGCACAGCGGCAGGTTTTCGTGGAACCTCCCCACACTCTCCGCCAGTAGCCGCCCTGCAGACAACGCTGTACACCGAGTGATCTGTCAGCTCATGCTGGCAGTCTGGTCTGTACGTCCAAGGTCAATCACTCTTCATACATGCATAACAAAATGGCGCGGTGGTTTCGGTGGTCCAATTGCGACTTTTGCTGGGGACTGAGACTTGTTGTGAGATGGTCATTTGGCACTTTGCTAATTGACTGACCTCAAGCCTCATAGCCAGTGGAGGTAGGTTACTTGCGGATCTGAGTCTGATTGGTTTTGTTATCTGAATTAATTTGTGTAAAGTAAAGTTTCGATCTTTTGGTAAAGTTTTCGCGAGTTTTTGAATTTTGATTAAAGTAAAGTTTCGAATGTGATTTAGATTTTTTCTTGGATTGTGATTTTAGTAACGTAGAGTTTTGATATTGTTTTCTGCATTTCAACTTTAGGTCTGACTTTGGTCAAGCCTCAAGTTGGAACAATTGTCGAGTTTTTTTTTAATTTATTTTAATTGATCTTCCCGCTGGACTTCTGCTATGGAAATAGTAGGTGTGATTGTGTTCTCACGGAAGCATGTCTTTGTTGGCCAACTGGCTGGACAGAGTCGTAAGTCTGTGAGATGACTTTTTGGCTTTAGCTAACTAGTTGACCAGATTCATGACTCTGCCCGGCTGGAGGATTAGCTGAGTATTGTAATCAGGCGAGGGGAGAGGAAAGAGTTGTTGGAGGGGGAAGTGATGCTGGAGACCTTCAGTAATCAGGAGTTGGCATACTGCTATCTGCCTAGTAGAAGAATCTCTGGAAGCATTTTAATTCTCTAACATCTCCAAACCGACTCTTCCCAAATTTCTATGAGGACTTGTTCCGTCGCGCAATAAAAATGAACTATAAAATTAAAACTGACACTCACAGTTTGACAGTAATAAAACGAGTATTTCCCACGAAGATAATATACTCGAAGATCCCGATGCTATCAGCAACATAATCTAAAATGAAACAAAAACAAATATTAGTCACAACATAAACAATTATAAAAGTCTCAAATCATTGCATGATCTGGGACTTTAACCAAAACACAAACTTAAACAAATGAAAATCAAAACATATCATGCCATCAAAAAATTTCACATAATCAAGATGGCAGCTCATAGCACAGAGAAAAAAAATTCTCATTAGACTATGATGACGTCACTGGGTGACTAAATATATGAAATCTCACAAACGACGTGGGCGTCATGGCAACGCCACCGGCAGACACAATTGCTATTGCGTTTCTGCCTATAAATAGCGAGCTACTGGAAGTAGCAAATCACTCAAGTTCTGACTGAGCACCAAGACAGATCGGCAGTTAAAATTGAAGCCATTTGAAGTTTTTCTTAACAAATTAAACCAAGGGAAGTACATGAATCCCATTTTTACTAAACACTTATATTAAAAATTTTGATATTTAATTTATTTTCAGTATCTTATATTGAGGGTATTGACCCCAGCCTTGTCCCATATGAGCAGTTATATGATGCTTACTCGATCCGCTTAAGCCTGGCCCATTTTTCATACTTAGAAATATCTGTGTTTTTCCTAATTACAGATTTAACATTAAACAAGCGCCAGGAAGGCTTTGAATATTACAAAAAAAATTGGATTTAGTTTTGTATAAGTAGAGGTATAATAGGTCATAGTAAATTTTGAATTGAATTAGAGTTAAGTAGGTACGTGAATTTTATGATAAATAAACGATTGAATTTTTATTATTAGAAAAATCAACCTGTCTTATCATTTCTTAAACCGGCACCTGCCCCTTTTTTATGTTAAGCCCACATTGGGACGTAACAGGACTTAAGATTTTTCATGCACACACTCACACTACTTATCCTTACCGATTAATTTCTGACCTAATTGGAGAGAGAGTGGACCTGGAAGACTATTGTGTTGAGAGTAAGTTCTTGGGGACTGGGGGAGAAATTGTACGATTTAGTTTTTTCTTCCTGTCTGACTTGAAATTTTGAGTTTAGCTCATTGTTTGATTTTTATTCATTGGAGTTTGGCTCCTAGTATGTTTTTTCATAATACCTAGTATGCTAGTATTGCACTTTGGAACAGACGTTTGAAGTTTTAGTCTCTCTAGATTGTGCTTATCGTTTACTCAGCTTAGCTATAAATTTTGAAATCAATTTTCACGCTTTTCCTTGTCTGATCTGTATCATCATCTTGATTAGGCATCAACTTTCAGCTGAGGAAAATTATGTCTACACCTTCAAACAGTCTTCTGGGTAGCGCTGATTCCAGTTTTAATAGAGCTGCTCGTTTTGGTCTAGACTCCGTCATCTTTTTATATCCGCTTCAATCTCGTCTGATCTTTTGGTTGAAATAGAGTCACACTTTTGCTGTTCCTGTTTAAACGTTGGGAATTTCATCATGGCAACCTTGCGCACACCATCTACGGTCGATGTTCCTATACAGAGGCCAGACCAGTGTACCATTTGTCAAGAGGGAGACTGGTCTGCCAAGAAGAAGCCTATAGCCACCATTTGTGGGCACATACTCTAAAGGGCATGCCTGCGAGAATGGATAAATGCACAAGCAAACTGTTCAAACAGCCGAAGTCCTCTCACTCAGCAGGTATCCGTGGTATACACGGGTGCGATCCCGAAGAGGTGTCCCACTCGGCACGGGAGTTCTGATCCTCCACATCAACCAGTACAGTTCAATGTGCCTCCACCGACACTTCCACAGCCTAGTCGTATATCTTTATCTCCTGGGTTACTTTCAACAACAATATCACAGAAGAGCACTAGGAGAAATAGTCTGTCACCTGCACCTTCGGGGCAAGGCCTTATAGACACAGACGGGATCATATCCAGACTCAGAACCCAGCTTCAAAATGTAGTACAGACGGAGATCTCTCAAAGTATGCACGTGCTGCGAGCTGAGATTACAGATGTCCGACAACGAGTCGCTGCTGTCATTCGGCAAGCGGACGCGTCTCGTCCAACACCACCTCCTTTTGGAAAACGAGCTCAACCACCCAGACACTCTGCATGGACTCCTAGAGATCCGCGTCAGAGACATTCAACCTGTAGGGAGCCCACGACACTCCTAGACAAATCTTCGACGTTCCGATAAAACCGACAGCACTTTTTGCTGGCAATGTTACTGAGCAGGAGATTCGGCCTCCTGTCGTTTCTGTTTTAAAACGGCCACCAAGCTCTGTTATGACGAGTGGGCGTGAGCCTGTTTTATACACGCTCACGCCTTATCATATGCGTAGAACTACAATGCAGTAAGAGACCGTATTTTTTCCTTGGAGCTAGCAGCAATTATGTATCCTGACCTGGACCTTGGAAAGAGAAAGAAACGATCGACCGTTCGTTGGCGGGAATGTCGACGAATGAAACAGGAAAGGAAGAAATTGGGACATATTTCCGTGTCGATGTCAGACGACATTCGACCGTATGCCAAAGTAAGACTGCTCGGGCGATCCGAGACTAGATTACTTGATAGTGGTGCCACTGTCAGTATCCTAGGCCAAGGAGCCCTAGAGAAGCTTGCAGAAGCAGAGGTTGAATGGAAGAGGTATCGGATACAGGTACAAGTAGCTAACCGTGCCTTGACGACTGTTCATGATCATGTAGACTTGGACATCACTTTCCGCGGTAAGATCCAAAACGTGCGTCTTTACTTTGGTTCCTGGGCTCACACAGGCGCTATATCTAGGAATAGACTTCTGTCGTCTATTTGGGTTGGCTCCAGATGTCCTGGGTATAGTTGCAGATGTGACACCAAGTCTAATAGCTACCCCTGACACCGACTGTCATGCTCTTCCTGCTATATATCAACAACGTCTAGAAGCTACTAAACAGCTTTTTCTTTCTTTCGCCTCTTTAGCCTTGGGAAAAACATCTTTGGTCACTCACAGGATCGTGACGAATGACGCAAATCCGATAAAGCAACGTTTTATCCTATATCACCGGCAGTACAGAATTTTTTGGATGCTGAACTGAGACGAATGCTACCGCTGGGTGTGATAGAGGAGGGCAAGAGACCTTGGAGCTCTCCAGTGGTACTGGTGAGGAAGCCTGGACAGCTTCGGCTTTGTTTTGATGCCAGGAAAGTCAACCTTGTTACTAAGAAGGACGCCTACCCGCTGCCGCAGATGGCTGCGCTTCCGAGTTGAATTCCTCCGGCAAACTACATCACAAGCCTGGACCTCAAAGATGCTTTTTGGCAGATCCCACTAGACACTGAGTCTAGAGAGAAGAACGCGTTTACAGTACCTGGTCGTCTTCTCTATCAGTACACCGTGATGCCATTGGGACTTTGCAATACTCCAAAAACTATGTGCCGCCTCATGGATAAGGTCATTCCTTTCGATCTTCTTGATCTTCTTGATCTTCTATATAGGAATTCTAGAAATTGAGTATATCGGGAACGCCTTCTCAATATATTGATAATAGTCAATATTGCCTATTACGCAATATTAGTACATTTCAAAAGAATATTTCCCCTTTATTCAAGAATTCCTTTGCAACCATTGGTCAACCATATATATACGGAAGAAACCAATGTTACAAAAAACTCGGCACTATTGCCCAATAAGTGGATCAGTTGCTATTTCTTTACACAAGGGATTTCCCAATTATGTACAAGTAAAAATATCAACACATGAGGTTTCTCAACTTTGTGTGAGGAAAAAGTAAGCGGCATGTAATGACTGTGTGTATGAAATTGGTCTCATGCCGTGTTTGTGTTTTTGTATACAAAGAGCCGGCGTATTGCCGCAAAAAGGTTGACCCAACCAAGAATTTATCGTTTAAAGAACAACGGAGAAAGTTGCTTCATAAAACGAAAATAGAATTGGTTAAACATATGAACCATATGGGAAACGCGTGACGTAAAAAATCATAAATAAATTGACGGTGGAATCACCGCGAAAATGCTTGGAATGCAATTTGATGCGCGTATTCACATTTGTCAATTCATTAAAAGTTTGTACGCTTGTACGTTATATGTATGTACATATGCACTATGTTTTGCTTGCTAGAAATCAAGAAATCATTATCGTGTATGTACGTACATATGTACATTTATACGTATGTATGTATGTAATCTTGTACGTAACAAGATTCTTATGAATGATAATGATTCGTTATAGATATATATATTTACATATTAATAATAAAAATGATGTATGTACGTTGGTTGAGCTAAGTGGCTCTAATAAAGAAATAAATGATGAATGTAGGTAATGATTCATTCATTACACCATCCCCTTTGAAAAAAAGAAAGTTCCAGAAATGAAATGAATGGGACTTTCTGATAAAAATGAGCAAGAGTTATTTTAAAAACGAAAAGCCTATGATCTAGGTACTTACATTATAATTTTGTTAGATAAGAGTTTATCGGTAATACTAATTTCTAGGTTTTTGTTTATTATAACACTATTGTTATATTACTACTATTATAATCGTATTATCTATTTATAGCATAATTGTAGTAGTGGTAATTTCTAGAGTATTGATTATTATAGTAATAAAGATAACAGTAATTTTTGACTACTGACTGTTAGTTATTGTTACAGTAATAAAAATATCTTAATTATAATTTTTAGATAATTACTTATCGTAGTTGTAAAGATATAATAGTAAAAGTACTGTTTCTTAACTTATAGGTTATTGTAATAAATCTTGCTTGTTGTTAGTTTTATAGAAATAAGTAATTATGTACAAGGTTTAATAGTAGGCTAATTATTAGGTTCTAGATTTTATTTATTATTATTATTATTATTATTGCCGCAGAGACCGGAAGTGTCAATTCGAGTTCCGTAAAATCTTCAGAAAGCCCGCGTAATATTAGTGAAAAAACGGATAAGTAAAGAACAGTGAGTGAGTTTATTGTTCACCAGTTTTGGTGTGTGTATATCTACAAAAAGAACTATTTTAAAATAATTAAAAAAGAATTAAAAATTGTGAAAAGCAAAACATTTTCTGACATTTGTATAATTTATTTCAATTAATTTTGGTCGTTGCCATGGCAACGGGGCAACCGTGAATAAATTTTGATGTGAATTGAAACTGATAATTTCGAATACTTATAAAAGTCTGGAAAGAAATATATTTTTAAATTTTTATTGAAAAACATAAATATTTACTCTGCCGCGCTCAAAAAGAGCAGTAGTGATTCTGGGGGGAATGAAGATCCCCTCAAATCAAGAGGACGGAGGAAGAAGAATACTAAGGCCTCTTCTTCTTCCGAAAAACTCCACCAAGGGCCCACTGAAAAGGCCACCAAGGGCCCTACTGAAAAGGCCAAGACAGGGCAGCCAACAACTAATATGGCAACAGCAAACACAGCAGCAGCAACCGGATCAGAAGCTATATTCAAGCTTCCGGAACTAGTAGCACAACAACCAAAGCTTGCAGACGTTGTCAAGAAGGCTTCGGCTGAAGCGCCAAAGCCCAGTGGTGCTAAAATGAGGCCGCTGCTTTCTTCAGAGAAAGCGAGTGACTCGAAGAAGAAGGCACCAGTACCACCAGCAACAGAAATGACCACAAAAGAAGCTCTACGAACCCCGGCCCTAGTTGCAGGATTATCTTATGCACAGGTAAGTGGCAGTACCAGACAAAAGGAGTCATTTATCGAAATTTTAGGGAAAGGCATCACTCCTCGTCCAGCCCCATTGGACGCAGGTAAGCCTCGGCCTAAGACCGGTGCGGGTCTACAGGCTTTTTTCAACGGGAGGTGGCAGGATGAGGGCTACGGTATGCAGCTCGAGCACATCAGTAGATGTCCTCAGAGCTCATACCTAAAAGCACTCTTTCAGGTCATCTCTCGTGAGGAGCTATTCTCCATGGGAGTAATAGCTGGGGGAATGGTCGAGGTGTATACCACGACCCTCGAAAGTGCTACCAAGCTTATGCTTGCGGGCATCGAGGTGGATGGTAGGCACCTTGTGCCGTTCCCACTCAGGGAAAAGCCCACGAAGGTCGTGTTTTCACGGGTCCCTATGCGCGCCAGTCATGAAGACCTCCTAAATTTCTTGGGGAGATTTGGGAAGGTTCATGGCGGCGTTCGCGCCATTCCAATTAAAATTGGGGACGAGGGTCTCGGGCGGGGAATCTTCGGTACCAGCCGGGAGGCGTCCATTACCTTAAATAAGGGATGTACGCTTCCAAGAGGCTTCTACTTGAGCATATCCGGCTCGAGGCACTGGATAGACGTGAGCACCGAAGCAAAATGCCATGCTTGCCATTTGGTAGGGCATTTTATTGCTGACTGCCCGAGGAGAACCGGGAAGAAGGCTGAACCGAGGGTTCCCTCGAAGGAAGCCACTGCTACAGTAGTGGATCTGGAGAAGGAGCCTTCGGCCGGCACTCAACCTGCTATTTTGTAGCAGCCAGTGGTTAAGGTGCCTGAAGTTGTCCTAGAGGCAAAAATAGTTATGGCTGTAAACGGCGCCACGTCGGCACGTGAAAACACGGCTACTTCCGACGAGGAGTCGAATAGCCAAGTAGTAAAAAAAAAAGAGGACGAGAAGGAGGAAGACGAAGGTGGACCGGGTGATGCTGCCTCCTCCAGAGCCAGCAAAGCCAGTCGCATCAAAACGGCCCCACTCGGAGGAGG
Source organism: Dioctria linearis (assembly GCA_963930735.1). Lineage (NCBI taxonomy): Eukaryota > Metazoa > Arthropoda > Insecta > Diptera > Asilidae > Dioctria > Dioctria linearis. The sequence continues at coordinate 124,121,555 of OZ005742.1, read as the reverse complement.
ACGATAGTGGAGCTCGCGGTTCGAAGGTTGTTGTGAGGTACGCGGAAGTGTCTCTCGAGCAGCTTTCGGACTGCGACATGACCGGTTTGGATGATACTGGTCTCTCGGGCTTCAGTGGCTATGAGTCGTGTGGTAGCGCCATTTCGACTGGTAGCCAATTTGAGGTCTCGAAGGGGATGGAAACCCTTCCTAGGGAGAAAATTCGCAGCATTCTTGGCCAGCTCCTGTACAAGAAGAATTCAGGTAAAATCTGGAGTATTCTTGTTCGGGAGCTGGAGAGGCCAGAGTTGTTACTTCCTCAACTTCTACTCCTACAACAGGAGTCGAAGAAAAAGGGGAAGTACAACGATGTAGCTCGCTTGGATCGTCTCCATAGGAGGGTGGAGGAGCTGATTCAGGAGCATGGCTTGGTCGATTCTTCTCGTCCGTAGACGTCGTACCATCATCGTTTGAGCTTCTTATCTCTTTGAATGTGTAAGATAGGCTCTATTAATACCGGGGGTTTAAGTGCTCATACAAGACTACACAGTACTATCGAACATGTCAAAATGTTCGATATAGGCATTACACTTCTGCAGGAGACTAATTTCACTCAAGACACGTATACACAACTTGAGCGCTATGCTTATCTACACACTGGCTATGCAATGTTTGCCACACCTGCGCCTCGCCGAGGCTCAGGGGTGGCAATCATTGTATCCAACAAATTTACACTATCGTCTCCTGTCTATACAGATATCTTCCCAGGCTTCGCTTCTTCCTTGGATTTTGTCGTTCAAGACAAAAATATCAAGGTAGTAAACGTGTACCTTCCTCATGACCAGGACATTGCAAGACAAGTTCTTGATAGTGTTCAGTCCTGTCTGGTGAATTTTAGCGGTGAAACTGTCCTCGGAGGTGATTTCAACTGCACTCTGAATCCCTCAATGGATCGGCACTCTGGAGTTGAGTTCAACTCTGTCAATGCTACTCGATTGAGGAATTTTGTCGGTGTTTTCAGACTCGTGGATATCTATCGTTGGATGCATCCCACGACTAGATCATACACGAGGGTTTCGCGAAATATCCATGGAAGTCTCGCAGGCTCCAGAATTGATAGACTTTACGTCTCACCTGGAATACTAGAACATTTCGTTGGTGTCACTCATGAAGTGTGTTCCGTTAGCGATCATCTTCTTGTAGTGGCGACCAGCACTCTAGTTGAAAGAAGAACTGCATACTGGATATTCAACAACTATTTGTTGAATTCCGAGCAGTTCATCAATGAGTTCACTGAATTCTGGCACGATTGGCAAGAGAGGAAAGCTGACTTTCCTTTTCTTACTCAATGGTGGGATGTTGGAAAGCTCCAGATTCGGTCTTTTATCGAGACGAGTTTCAATCGAAGTGGCTATCAAGCTTCTAGCTTGTCGGCCGAGGTCTCTCGGGTGGCAGTTCTTCTCCCAACTCAGCCGGGGTTGATTCTTTATTTCAATGGAATAAAGGAACGCTTGGCGACACAGACTTACAAGCACAGCTTGGAGTTTGGGCTGCGCGGCCAATCGCGCTGGCTGAGAGAAGGCGATTCTCCAACTGAGTACTTCTTTCAGGCGCCTAGACGTCGTACTGCTTCTTGTGAGGTCGAATCGATAATTGATGAATCTGGACAAGTCCTCAACGGACAACAGCTCTCAGAATATATTCGAGACTACTACAGTAGTCTCTACTCTGAATCGACGTCGACAACATCCTCGACCACTCATGAATTCCTTGAGAATATTCCCACTTTCTCTGAAGACAGTAAGGAGCTCCTGAATACAGTAATCACATTGGAGGATATGATTGCTGCGACAAAGGATCTAAGGCGACACACTTCACCTGGTTATGACGGCTTGACTCCAGAATTCTTCATACGTTTCAGGGATTTATTAATTCCTGACCTTTTGGAAGTCTTCAATTCGGCGGTTGAGACGCATTCAGACTTTTCTTCTAGTTGGAGGAGATCTGTTATGCGCTTGATTCCAAAGAAGGGAGATTTGCAGAGGATGGGGAACTGGAGGCCAGTAACCCTATGCAATGTAGACTACAAAATCGTCTGCAAAGCATTAGGGGCGATACTCCGCTCAGTGATTGCTTCGGTAATACACCCGGAACAGTCCTATTGTGTACCTGGTCGTAGTATCTACGACAATATCGCGGTAGCCAAGCATTTGTTTGCCTACCATGAACAGACAGGTACACAAATGGCCATGATTTCACTTGACCAGCAAAAGGCTTTTGATAGTGTCTCGCACGAGTATCTCTTGACTGCTCTCGAGGCATTTGGGTTTCCACCCAGGTGGCTCGATATCGTCGGGAAACTGTATAGAGATTCAGCGATTTTGATTAAGCATCAAGGACAAGTTCTGGCTCCTATCTCGTTTCATCGAGGTATCAGACAGGGCTATCCATTGTCAGGTATGCTTTATGATCTTTCGTTGGAGCCGCTACTGGTGAATCTTCGTCGAATGCTCGGACAGTATGCGGTTCGTCTACCATATACCAATGTGAGGCCTCTTATGTTGGCGTATGCGGATTATCTGTCTATTTTCGTGACAAGAGATGAAGCTTTTCCGGTCGCTCGTGCTGTTTTCGAACAGTTCGAGCGTATAGCGGGCGCTAAAATCAACCTTAGTAAGAGTCAAGGCTTGTGGTGTGGAAGGTGGAGAGATCGTACAGATACTCCACTGAACATCCAATGGACTAATACTTGCCTGAAGTATTTAGGTGTGTATATCGGACGCGAGAGTAAATCAAATAATAGCCGCATCGCTCTTGAGAAACTCTCTAGAGCTGTAAACTCATGGCGTAGTCGACTGTTTCCACTATCCTTAATGGGTAGGTCAGTCGTGATAAACTATTTGATTACCTCGTCCATCGTTCATCTGCTAAGGTCTGAGACGTTTGATGAAGGATTTGTAGGTCTGCTTCAAGCAAAAGCGATAGACGCCTTTTGGTGCGGAAGACGATGGGTTGCTGAAAGCACGCTCTGTCTGCCAGTCAAGATAGGTGGATTAGGTCTCACTAACTTGGTTGTGAAATCAAGGTGTCTCCAAGTGCGTGCATTCCAAAGAGTGTTTTGCCAGAGAGACAGCTTGATTTCTCAACAATGGATGAATGTACTGGGAGGGATCGGCATAGGGGAGTATTACTACCTACTCTCTGTTCGACCACCTTATCCTCGTGACTGGCCACAGGATCTAATCCCTGGGGCAGAATCAGGCCAGCATTTCACCTTCAGTGGAATGCTCGAAGGTACATGCAATTCGCATCGATTCCAATCAGGTTTAATCCTGAATTAATAGATTCAGTGTTCAGTAACGCTCGGGGTTTTGAAGCTGACACGCATACACTGACAGTTCTCGGAGATATTATTGATATCTCTGGAAACTGTCGAATAAACACTAACACTTCACAACTACACGACCTGGCTGCTTCTGCGCGGGAGAGATTTCGCCAACTTGGGACCAGTGACCCTGGCACTAAGTTGGAAAATGCTTTCGTTCTGAACAGGCCACCACACACACCTTTCAGCACACTTACAACACCTGTGCTCCGTGACGTGCTTATGTCAATAAGACCTCCGGAGTATACAGGATACAACAGATGGCGAACATACCTCGGGGTGAATATGGTCGTGATGGGAGGGATAACTTGCAGAGTAGTCTACAGTTATCCTTCTAATCACAAAGATGCTGATGTAGCATTCAAATTGCTGCATCACAGTCTTGTGCATCCTAATCAGTTGCCACATATTGACCGCCGAGTTCAGAGGATTTGCACAGTTTGTGCTGGTGAGGGCACCCTGTTTCACAGGTTCTTCACTTGTCCGGCTTTGCAGGGTCTAATGGATCTCGTGCGCGGTATGTGTCAGTTGATCCACCCGAATTTCGGCATTACTAGGACATCGTTTTTATGGGGACCAAAGGTTTGTAGTCGGGTGAATTGTTTGATTAGCTTTGTGTTGACACTGGCCAAATCTACAATTCACCTGTACTACATGAGAGTCGAAGATGGGAATCAGAACACTGACCCACAACACCACGCACACGCACTTAAGCGCCACTTCGTTGACAGGTTGAAGAGACGTTTACGTCTTGAATATCTGGCAACGAACGCAGACACATTCAACTGCACATGGCAACCACTATCGTCGGTGCAGGACGGAGCACTTGTCTTTCGCTGGTGATAGCAGGCCACATCATTTGCAACACTACTCCACGGGGCTTCTCCCCGCTTAGGAATCGTTGCACGTGCTGTGGGAAGGACAAGCACTCTGTTAGAGATGCTAAGCTGGAGGGATGATGAGGGCAGTTTGTAGAGGTCTATGATACTACAGGCAGCCCTCGCGGGACTCTATAACGGTATCGGGTAAATTTTTTCGTTCGCTCGGTTATTAATTTTTTTATTCGGTTTCGGTCTCGGTGCAAAATTGCAAAATTTATTTGTTGAAAATTCGTTCGTTTAGGTAAATATTTTTATTAGATTATTTTGGAAATTGAAGCTTCTTGGAACTGCCACTTACCCAATTGTCAAAATTGGGACAAGTAATAATTTTTTTGTTTTCTCATATTTTAGGCATTTTTCAAAATTTTTGTTATCCGTTATATACAGTCTCTTTTGAGAACATTGTTCTAGTTTGTGCTTTTTTGTGACTTTAAATGTTAGTTTATCTTGTTGTCCCTATTGACTTGTATATTGTTATTTTTTATATTAGTCAGTTAGAGCCTTTTCTCCTTTTTACAGAGCCACTTTTTGTTTGTTTTTTTAATTTTAAGAGTCAATTTATAACGTTTAATAAAGATCTTATATACATAAAAAAAAAATTATTATTTTATTATATTTATTTGTATATAATGTCAAAGACTATGAATATGTATGTATATAAAAAATTTGTTTTACTCCATTAATCTCTCTCTTTTCTTTTCTTAGGTGTACAATAGATTATCTTTTATAGATTAAACAGCTTTTTGTTTTTCTTGTGCTTTGTAATTAAACTTGCTTTCTTTTTCGAGAGAGAAGATAGTTGTGTGCATATATTTGTTTCACTTTTTTTTTTTAATTCGCTTAAGGCGATTGTTACAGCTCCTATGGCTGTACATAAAAGAAATTAAATGAAAATAAAAATGGAAGTAATAAAATAGGTAAATTGCTGATTGAAAGAATTAACCTGCTTTTAATACGTTTATTTTGTATTCTTACAAACTAACAATAATTCTACAAATAAATGTTAAAATAATAATTGACTTCAAACGAAAACCAAACAAAAAATTAATTCAAAGAAAATAAACTTAAACTCTACTTATTGCTAATTATCTGCAATAAGAGAAAAAAACTCAAATTAGTGATATGCACAAAAAAAGGTTTATAGCAATTCAAATTTTCTTAGAAATATTCCGATAAAATAGAATTAATTAATCTCTTCTGAAACAAAAAGGTTAGTAAGTTTTATACTTATTTATTTCCTGTAGTATACTCAAACCTGAATGGTTGTTGCGGCTAATCCCTGTGCCCGTGTCTAACCCAAATCTGGACTATGGATTGAACCCCTGGAAATCTCCCAAAAGGTTCAACGCCAAGATATGGTCCCTCTCCTGAATCCAAAACCAAATCAGCAAAAAAACCCCTGAAAATATCCCAAAAGGTTTTGTTGCCGATCTAGCCTAGATGTTAACCGGGATTTCAATTTAGTATGGAAATCGCCCAATACTATTGATTTCCCGATTGACTGTAGTTTCCTGCCACACTTCAGTTGGATATTTCCCGAAATGAAATGTTTTGTGAAACCCTTATGCTAACTTTGGTTAATTGGATATTTCCCAAATTAACTTTGTTGAATAGTTAGTAAAAAAAAGGAGACAAAAAAACTTGAGACGAAAGAATTTTATTCTTAGCTTGGTAATATCCCAAAACTGCGAATTAATTCTCTAATCTCAGTATATAGAAAAATTTAAATGTTAGATTTTCTGGCAATATCCCAGAAATTTTCCCTTTTTGCATATGAAGAAAGAATATCTGAAATTATAGATATTTATTCTCAATTTGGTAATATCCCAAAATCTTGAATTTATTCTATACTTTCAGTAATTAATAGAAAACTTCTGGTAATATCCCAAAAAAAAATTCAATTTTTTTTTTACCTGTGTGTGAAGAGGAAAAAACTATTTGTGGGAATAACCCTACAAGAAATTGAGCACAAAGTGGAAAAAAAATCTAGTGGAGAATATCCGACTAGAGACCTTTTCTGGTGAAATACCGAGCAACAAGTGATTTTTCTTCTGAAATCGCCCCCTTTTTATATGGTTGGGGCCAGCTGCCGCCCATTGTTCTGTGGCTTCGCTTAGTTGCTGGCTATTGTTTCCGACTTTGCACAAGTTCACCACGGCGCTGTGGGAGTTTTACGATTTTGAGAGGACGGGGGCGCCACAATTTAAATGTTGTGGTTTTGACATTTGTCATTGAATGACAAATTTATTTCTGTTCGTGGTGTGTTTTTTTTTGTTTTTTATCATAATAAGTCATATTTAGTATGAATAAATTTAAAAAATATGAATTTGTACAACGTTGTGTTTATTGCTTCGTGTGGACGTGTACGTTCTACAACAACAAAACCCTGCACTGGATATTGCAGATGAAAAAGATAAGTGTTTCTTTTTTTAAAAGTTTTTCCCTTCTTTCTGTTCAAACAACTAGTGATTTTGTTTTAATTTTCAGTTGTGTTTGCATAATAATGTTCTAGTCCTTGTAAGGACAGAACTGAAAATGTTCGAATGGCTGAATGGTTACATTCAGATTTACCAAGGTGTTCCTGTAAAGGTCATCTTTTTGAAATCTTACATGAGATTTCAATTAGACTTTGGTGTATGTATATACATGCTACTATGTTTAAATATAGTAAGACCTGGAACACCTCACAACTTATATGGTAAATGTTGGGAATATTCGACAGCCTGGCTGCTGTGTATCTATATATATTTTTTTCTACTTGTAAGAAAAAATTGGAAAAGTGGCACAGATTTCCGTCCACTGGAGGTATGTATAAGTATTTTATTATTTTATATATACCCCCTTTTTTTTAAATTTATATATATATATATATTTTTTTTTCAGTTTTATTTTTACAAACTATATTGTTTATATTTATTTTTATATTTTTTTATTATTATATTATATATATAATATAATTTCGGTTGCTAATTGCAACAACTTCCGGCCCCGTTGATGCACTCCTTGTGCATCAACCAAATGACTGGATCATGTTTTATTTGTTAAATTGCACGAGCGCTTACCTTTGGTTTCGGCCAATGATAATTGTACCAAACTACTTTGTTTTTCACCAATCGTAGTCTGATGGACGCGCCGTCTTTTAAAAATAAATTATATCGCATCCTTTTCGATTTGCGGATGCGTTCCCACGGAATTGATTGCAATTCCTCGAATTCGATGCGTATGTGTTGACCGTCGTTCGTATAGACATCATACCTTTTCTCGAGCGATGTTTTGGGCGTTTGGGTCTTGAGGGGTAGCTGTGATGTCGATTTTGGTGCTGTGTCCAAGTCCTTTATGGCGCTTATGACTTTGTCCACGTGAATTGGACGGCTGGACCTTGGTTGCTTCGGAGGCAGAGGCATCTTAAACTGGAACTCTGCCTCTCTAGGCGGCGTGTTGAGGTCTGGCATACTTGGCAGCGGTGGTGTCGGAGGCAATGGTGTGATCGCCCATTCGATTGTTGCAGTATCTGCCAATTCTGCCCACGTCGTCTCAAGCTCGTTCATCAGCTCATCGTACATTACGTCTAAGATGTCTTCCATCTCCATTCTTTGACCTATTTTCATACTTCGGAAGAATTTTATGTATTATTTATCTAATATGTGAAAATAGAACTATATGGCCAGGACCCATACATGCATCACACTTGACGTATACAAACATTAACGGACATCACAACTTACTTTGTAGCATAGCTTATTGTGGATTAACTGGTAAGGGGCAGATTTTTTGGATGGGTCTCTGTAAAACAGTTGTTGATGTTTTTACAGATACCACTCTAACTCTGCCGTCCTTACCAGGGTGTAGCTCTTCAATGAGCCCCAACACCCATTTTGTTGGTGGTTGCTTTTCATCTTTAATGACGACAACTTGACCAATATTAATATTATTTTGTGGTGTATTCCACTTTTGTCTTTTCTGCAATTCGGTCAGGTATTCTGTTGACCATCTTTTCCAGAATTGTTGACGTAGTTTCTGAATCAGCTTCCATCGTCTTAGACGGTGCATATTTGACTCTTCTTGAGTGGGCTCTGGTACAGCTAGTAGGAGTCTTCCTATTAGAAAGTGACCTGGGGTGAGAATTTCGAGTTGTTCTGGATCCGCAGTGATAGCGTGCAGCGGTCTGGAATTGAGACATGCTTCTATTTGAATGACTAATGTATTTAATTCTTCTATTGTTAATGTTGTTGAACTTAAAATTCGACGCAAATGGTGTTTCATACTTTTTACACCTGCCTCCCAAAGTCCACCTTGATGTGGAGCTGCAGGAGGTATAAAATGCCATTTGATCCCCACGGCTGCAGTACTGTGAGCTGCTAGTTCACTTGCTTCAGCGATTGCTTTTTTGTATTCTTGCTGAAGAATTTTGTTTGCCCCAATAAAATTTGTTCCATTATCGGAATATATGTTAGCACATAAACCACTTCTTGCAACAAATCTTTTGAATGCTGCGAGAAAGGCTTCAGACGTTAAGTTGGAGACTACTTCGATGTGTATGGCTTTTGTTGCATACACACAAATAAACACAGGTATCCTTTGTATGTTTTGGATCCCCGATATTTTGTGGTTTTGACATCAATCGGACCAGCATAGTCTAACCCCGTATTCTCAAACGGGTGTGCCTGTGATACTCGAGGACTGGGTAGACTGCCCATAAGCTGCTGTTGTGTTGCAGCGCGATGTCTAACACATATTACGCACAGATGAATCCTTTTCTTAATGGCGTGTAGTCCATTAATGATCCAAAACTGGCTTCGTATGGTGTTTAGGACCAGTTGTGGTCCACCATGCAAAGTTTCTTTGTGGTAGTGATCAATCACTAAATTAGTTCAATGATCATCTTTGGGTAATATCGCTGGGTGTCGTGCTGAGATTGACAGGTCTGAATTTTGCAACCTGCCACCTACTCTCAAGACTAAATCTTTGTCTAAAAATGGACAAAGCCCTATTATTTTGCTATTTTTGTGCAAATTTTCTCCAGCTTTCAACTGTTTGAATTCATTTTCAAATTCTTCCTGTTGTATTTGCTGGATTAGTCTTATTTTGGCTGTTTCTATGTCAGCTGGTGTCAATCTGCCAATGTTCCTTTCCTCTTTATGTCTGCAATTATGGACGAATCGGAGACATTGTGCAGTGACAAGCAACAATCGCTTGTATGACGAGAATCGCTGAATTATTGTTTCGAGCCCTTCGCGTTTTTGCATTGCAAGAGCTTGTACTGTCTTTAATTCGTAATACGTCTCTCTGCTAAGGCAGTCTTGTGGCCAGTCTTGGCTTGGCTGCCTTAACCAACTAGGACCTGTCCACCATGGCTCATAGTCTTGAATGCTTTTTGGCATTAGACCTCGTGATGCCATATCGGCAGGATTATCCTTTGTAGGTACATATCCCCACGTATTATTTAGGTTGCCTTCTTGTATCTCGGTAACTTTGTTTACCACATATGTTTTCCATCTATTTGGATGACCTGATATCCAGGCCAATACGATTTTTGAATCGCTCCATGAAAAGCTGCTGACATTACTCATATGCATGTCAGCTCCAACTTGACTTAGTAGTCTAGTTAACAATACTGCTCCACTTAACTCAAGTCTCGGCAGAGTCATTGGTTTTGCGGGAGCGACTCGAGTTTTTGACACGAGCAATGTTGTTTTTATTGTGCCGTCATTGTCTTGAATTCTCATGTAGACGACAGCTGCGTACGCTGAATTTGATGCGTCGCAAAACCCATGCAGTTGACAGTTGTCTCTGTCTTACTTGGTATGTATCCAGCGAGGAATTTTTATTTTTAATATGTGAGGTAGCTGTACCTTGAACTTCCTCCATTCCTCGCTGAATTCTTCTGGGACTATTTCGTCCCAGGTACATCCATGCATCCATAATTTCTGGATGATAATTTTTGCCAAAACTACACAGGGAGCTATCCAACCTAAAGGGTCGAATAGCTTTGCTACTTGTGACAAAATTTTTCTTTTTGTTGTGGCTTCTGCTTCAAATTCTGAAGCCTTGAAGGCAAACATGAAATTGTCGGTGGCTGGATGCCACTGGATTCCTAGAGCTTTGACTTGGTTGTCATCTTCAAATTTTAATGGCAACTCTAGCTCTATTTCTTCCTTAGGTAACCAATCAAGCATTTCATCATGATTAGCTGCCCATTTCCGGAGGTTAAAACCTCCTCCCTTTAATAACTTTATTAGCTCTTTTTGCGTTTGTTTGACTTCTGCTATGGTATTTCCACCTGTTAGCGGATCGTCAACGTAAAAATCCTGTGTTGCAATTTCTGATGCCTTAGGATACTCTTCTTTGTCATCCTTGGCTAATTGCTGCAGTGTTTTTATTGCTAGATATGGTGCTGCCGTAGTGCCGAATGTTACGGTGTTGAGTTCGTATTCTTCTACTGGCTCAACTTCACTACTTCGCCAAAGTATTGTCTGATACTTTTGGTCATCCTTATGTATCTTAATCATTCGATACATCTTCTCTATATCGGCAGTCACTGCATATCTATGAACACGCCATTTTAGCAATGTTGAGTACAACCTTGGTTGTAATGTGGGACCTGTCAACATTTATTCGTTGAGGCTTCTCCCGTTTGATGAATTTGCGGAAGCATCAAATACTACTCTTAATTTGGTAGTAGTGCTGTCCTTAAGAACAGCATGATGGGGTAAATAATACCTCTGGGTATTCGGATTTTATGTGGTTTTATTTACCTTACACATATGCCCCAGGTCTAAATATTCTTGAATACATTTATGATATTCAGCTCGTATGTCGGCAGCTCGCTCGAATTTTTTCTCGAGTTGAGCGAATCTTTTTAACGCCACTATCTTTGATTCCCCAAGCTCGGGAACCTTGCCTGCTTTGAATGGCAGCTTCACTTCATAACTGCCATTATACAGGCGTTTATGATTCTCACTGAAGAATTGCTCACATTGCTCTTCTTCTTTAGTGAGTTTACGTTTTGGGTTGAGCTCTTCCCATTCCCAAAATTTCCGCACTTGCATATTTAGATGTGCTAAGTCATCAGCACTACTTGTGGTGAATGCAGAAAAAATCTTACTTTTATCCACTTGGTTTTGTGGTGCTGTTGTTTCTCCGAAAAGAATCCACCCTAGCTTTGTATTCTGTGCTATGGGGGTCCCTTCAGGTCCACTTTTAATTCCCTTGCATAATAATTTTGCATAGGTATTCACACCCAACAACAGGTCTATTTTTCCTGCCTTTAGGAACTCTGGGTCTGCTAATGGCAAACCTTTTAGATGAGTCCAATCAGAAGACCTTATGTGTGTTGGTGGGAATATATTAGTTTACTTCTTGATAACATAAGCCCGCAATGGGATTTCAAAATCAGCTGAGGTGGCTGATCTCACATGGAAAGACACTTCTTTGTTTGCCTTTGCCACTTGTGTAGATCCCAATCCGGTAATTTGAAGTGACGTTGAAACGCCTTTCAGTTGTAAGGATTGAAAAGCAGCTTCGGTTATAAAAGAACTTTGTGATCCTAGATCGATCAAAGCTCGCATGGGAATTGTCATCCCACTTCTGTCCCTTACATGTACTATAGCCGTAGCTAATAGTGCTTGTGTGGCTTTCTGCTGATTTGAACAGGCATTGGCCGAAGTTAATGGGACAGAATTCTCTGACTGTCTTGATTGTATGGCCTCAACAGCCCTTGGCTTTGTTAAAGACATATTTCTGTCTTCATGTAGCCACGTGTGGTGACGTTTGTCACACTTGAAGTATCCGTTTTTATTTGGACATGCTACTTTATTGTGCGGTTTTAAGCAATATGTGCAAAGCTTGTCCTTCATCACAAGTTCACGTTTTGCAGTAAAACCCTTTTGTTTAAATTGTCTGCATTTGTGGATTGTATGTTCTCCTTGCACACCGGGCACCTTTTACTCATCGTACAAGATCCATTATGTCTTTGTAGACAGTTAAAACAAATATTATGCTTCAAAAGGATCTTCCGGCGAGTGTCAATATTATGCCGTCGGAAATCATCGCAGTTTTGTATGCGATGGTCTCCCTTACATACCACGCAACCATATTGTTCGTTGACGTGATAGTTTAATGATTTATTTTGTCCATGTTTGTTCATGGCAACATAACAAACCTTACTAGGGTTAATAGCTTCCAAAGTTCGGAAGCGAGATTCTAGGAAACTAAACATTTCCTTTAATTCTGGAATCTCTGTACTTTTGGAGATTGATTGTTCCCATAGAGTTCGAGTTTCCATAGGTAATTTTTGAGTTATTATATAAATAATTATTGGATCCCAAGTCTTTGTACCTATTCCAAGGGTTTCCAACTCATGTAAACATTCCTTTGTTTTATCATGTAAATTTTTTAGGCTACTTTCATATTCACCTTTTACTACAGCTTGATTAAATAAGGCTTTGAGTTGTGTAAACACTAATACCTTTTTATTGTTGTATCTTTGTGTCAACTCTGCCCAAGCTGGTTGATAATTAGTACTAGTTACATCGTATTGTCGCAATATCCGTTCTGGTTCTCCAGATAGATTGGACTTTAAATAGTGCAACTTTTATACTAAGGGAATTTGAGAATTTTTATGAATCAAAGATTCGAACATATCGTGGAAAGATCTGCACTTAGTGTAATCACCATCAAATTTCGGAATTTCAATGCTAGGCAATTTTATTTCCGTTTTGTGGTCATTGATTACACTTGCCTCTGGTTTGGTTACCTTTGGCATTTGGAGCTCTTGAAGCTTTGATAGCTGTTCTTGGAGCTCCCCTAAGAATCCGAAGTATACTCCTTCGCATTCCTCAAAAACATGGATTGTTTCGTAGTCGTTGAGTGCTGTTTCCTCAAACTCTACTAATAATTTTTGATGATTAGTCAAAAATTGTTCCCAAAAATCCTCAATGCTTCGGGTTCTTTGCTTCAGATAACCTTTAGTTAACTGTTGCCCTGAACCTACTCTCTCTTCATAATTAGAGACAGCATGAGTTAAAACTTTTTTGAAAGCCCTTTGTGTCTTTAATTTAGTTTTCCTTCACCAGACACACAGAAAAATTTGAATTGTTATATATTTTTATATTGTTAGTTTGAACACTCAATAAACGTATTATGCTACCGGTTTATTCGGCTTTGAAGGACCAATGTTACAGCCCCTATGGCTGTACATAAAAGAAATTAAATGAAAATAAAAATGGAAGTAATAAAATAGGTAAATTGCTGATTGAAAGAATTAACCTGCTTTTAATACATTTATTTTGTATTCTTACAAACTAACAATAGTTATACAAATAAATATTAAAATAATAATTGACTTCAAACAAAAATCAAACAAAAAATTAATTCAAAGAAAATAAACTTAAACTCTACTTATTGCTAATTATCTGCAATAAGAGAAAAAAACTCAAATTAGTGATGTGCACAGAAAAAGGTTTATAGCAATTCAAATTTTCTTAGAAGTTTTCCGATAAAATAGAATTAATTAATCTCTTCTGAAAAAAAAGTTAGTAAGTTTTATACTTATTTATTTCCTGTAGTATACTCAACCCTGAATGGTTGTTGCGGCTAATCCCTGTGCCCGTGTCTAACCCAAATCTGGACTATGGATTGAACCCCTGGAAATCTCCCAAAAGGTTTAACGCCAAGATATGGTCCCTCTCCTGAATCCAAAACCAAATCAGCAAAAAACCCCTGAAAATATCCCAAAAGGTTTTGTTGCCGATCTAGCCTAGATGTTAACCGGGATTTCAATTTAGTATGGAAATCGCCCAATACTATTGATTTCCCGATTGACTGTAGTTTCCTGCCACACTTCACTTGGATATTTCCCGAAATGAAATGTTTTGTGAAACCCTTATGCTAACTTTGGTTAATTGGATATTTCCCAAATTAACTTTGTTGAATAGTTAGTAAAAAAAAAAAGGAGACAAAAAAACTTGAGACGAAAGAATTTTATTCTTAGCTTGGTAATATCCCAAAACTGCGAATTAATTCTCTAATCTCAGTATATAGAAAAATTTAAATGTTAGATTTTCTGGTAATATCCCAGAAATTTTCCCTTTTTGCATATGAAGAAAGAATATCTGAAATTATAGAAATTTATTCTCAATTTGGTAATATCCCAAAATCTTGAATTTATTCTATACTTTCAGTAATTAATAGAAAACTTCTGGTAATATCCCAAAAAAAAATTCAATTTTTTTTTTACCTGTGTGTGAAGAGGAAAAAACTATTTGTGGGAATAACCCTACAAAAAATTGAGCACAAAGTGGAAAAAAAATTCTAGTGGAGAATATCCGACTAGAGACCTTTACTGGTGAAATACCGAGCAACAAGTGATTTTTCTTCTGAAATCGCCCCCTTTTTATATGGTTGGGGCCAGCTGCCGCCCATTGTTCTGTGGCTTCGCTTAGTTGCTGGCTATTGTTTCCGACTTTGCGCAAGTTCACCACGGCGCTGTGGGAGTTTTACGATTTTGATATGACGGGGGCGCCACAATTTAAATGTTGTGGTTTTGACATTTTTCATTGAATGTCAAATTTATTTCTGTTCGTGCTGTGTTTTTTTTGTTTTTTATCATAATAAGTCATATTTAGTACGAATAAATTTAAAAAATATGAATTTGTACAACGTTGTGTTTATTGCTTCGTGTGGACGTGTACGTTCTACAACTACAAAACCCTGCACTGGATATTGCAGATGAAAAAGATAAGTGTTTCTTTTTTTAAAAGTTTTTTCCCTTCTTTCTGTTCAAACAACTAGTGATTTTGTTTTAATTTTCAGTTGTGTTTGCATAATAATGTTCTAGTCCTTGTAAGGACAGAACTGAAAATGTTCGAATGGCTGAATGGTTACATTCAGATTTACCAAGGTGTTCCTGTAAAGGTCATCTTTTTTAAATCTTACATGAGATTTCAATTAGACTTTGGTGTATGTATATACATGCTACTGTGTTTAAATATAGTAAGACCTGGAACACCTCACAACTAATATGGTAAATGTTGGGAATGTTCGACAGCCTACTTGTAAGAAAATATTGGAAAAGTGGCACACTGGAGGTATGTATAAGTATTTTATTATTTTATATATACCCCCTTTTTTTAAATTTATATACAGGGTGTTCCGTAAATGTCTTTAATCCTTTAAGGGGATGAAAGTAGAGATCATTTGGGTCAAAAAAGTTTAGATATTTTTATATCGAACTCCGCTTGGTTTTCGAGTAAATCGAAAATATCGATTTTCGAGATTTTGCATACCTCTTCAGAGTAATTTCGTTATAAGTTCTATTGTAGGTAATGTATTGTGACTTTCAAACCTGTATTTAAAAGAACACATATTGGCCTTTCTAAGAATGTATAATAAGTTATAATTGTGCCTTCAATTATTTAAAAAAAAAAACAGTTTTCTCTAGAATTTTTTATTTCACCAAAAATGTTTGTCGCGCTTCAGTGCACATTTATTCGAAATATCACCATTGCACGAACTTGGCAAAAGTATGAGAAAATTTTCGCATTATATCCCCTTTCCAAAATGACCTCCATAAGTGCTATCAACAATAACAATCAAAAGTTATAAGCAAACATTTGGAAGATGTGCCCATCGAGGTAATCTTCAGTTTTTTCGTAGGATTCTATCTCCTCCTACAGTTTTTAGCCTACGACAACCATTTATATGTCATTGTATGGGAGGATAGGGTGCTTTTCGATTTCGAATTTCGCAAATGGAGGGGGTAATTTCGAAAAACACTTTTTTACCAAACTTGATATTTACGTAGATTTCGTTATTCCGCATCTTCATTTTTGCGGGAGGGGCAAGCACTGGGAGGGGCGGGAGTTCAAAGTTTCAATTTTAAGCGGCTATATTTTCTCAACCAAGCATTGTTCTAGCAAGTAAGTCCTAAATTCATAAATGGAAAAGACATTTTTTGTGGTTTTTATTCAAATGTAGCCGCTTAAAGTTGAAACTTTGAACTCCCACCCCTCCCAGAGCTTGCCCCTCCCATAAAAATGAAGATGAGGAATAACGAAATCTACGTAAATATCAAGTTTTATAAAAAAGGGTTTTTTTCGAAATTATCCCCTCCATTTTCGAAATTCGAAATCAAAATGTACCCTATCTAATAGCCTGTTCAGATTCCCGTATAATGACATATAAATGGTTGTCGTAGGTTAAAAACTGTAGGAGGAGATAGAATCCTACGAAAAAACTGAAGATTACCTCGATGGGCACATCTTCCAAATGTTTGCTTATAACTTTTGATTGTTATTGTTGATAGCACTTATGGAGGTCATTTTGGAAAGGGGACATAATGCGCAAATTTTTTCATGGTTTTGCCAAGTTCGTGCAATGGTGATATTTCGAATAAATGTACACTGAAGCGCGACAAAAATTTTGGTGAAATAAAAAATTCTAGAGAAAACTGTTTTTTGTTAAATAACTGAAGGCACAATTATAACTTATATACATTCGTAGAAGGGCCAATATGTGTTCTTTTAAATAAAGGTTTGATCGTCACATTCCATTACCTACAATAGAACTTATAACGAAATTACTCTGAAGAGGTATGCAAAATCTCGAAAATCGATATTATCGATTTACTCGAAAACCCAGCGGAGTTCGATATAAAAGTATCTAGACTTTTTTGACCCAAATGACCTCTACTTTCATCTCCTTAAAGGATTAAAGGCATTTACGGAACACCCTGTATATATATATATATTTTTTCAGTTTTATTTTTACAAACTATATTGTTTATATTTATTTTTATTCAGTCATGTCGATAATGCGACTTCTACTGCAAGTTCAATAACCCCTTACAAGGTAAGTAACGGTTATGACCCGGGAATCGGAGGACGTAACCAAAGAGATGTCCAACAAATTCCCTCTAATTTCAGAAGAAATTCGGTGAGCGGAATTTGGTAGTCTATGGGTGAAGAAGGATATGAAAATGAGATATAAAGGTAACCCAGTGGAACCAATTTACGGTAAAGTTATAAGTTAGCATGTAAAGGTAAGAAAAAGTATTTTAAAAAATATGTGGGGAAATTAGACAAAAAAGGAGTTGTTTACTTACTTAAATAATGAGAATTAAGAGAAAAAATAATGAGAGATTTAAAGTGAAGAGAAGTATGCGTAAAGGGAATAACAGATTTAAAATAAAGAGAAGTTTAAAAAAAGAAAAAAGTTTTAAAAGAAAGAGAAGTGTAAAAGAGTTAAAGATCCAAAAATAGGCAGGAAAGATAAAATGTTAAAAATGGATTGGATTTAAAAAATAAGAGTTAAAGAAAGAAAGTTATAAGGGAAGCAATAATTAAGAAGAATAAAAGGGTTGCCATAGATAAGCATAGTATAAGTATAGTATAAGTTTACAACGAGGAAAGCGGTAATCACGGTGACTTCTGCACTCTTCCCTTGCTGGAGGCAGAGAAGACAGGATATAGCAAAAAGCCGATACTTCATATACGACTGTTGTTCGAGCACCTTGGGAAATTAATTTGTATACCACATATTGGACTATTCTGTCCACACGAGAAATTCCGGAAATAATGGAGGCCAGAAATTCCACAACCGTTAGGGGTTGCTTTAGGTATGCACAGAGTATACACTATTCCTGTAACAGTAGATGAAGTCCACATATCTGATCTAGATGCCGAATTTGGAGCAGCAGTAAGAAAGTCGAAAAATATAGCTAGCTAGATAAACTTTCATTGGAAGGCTAAATAAGGAAACCTGACGGAACTAGTAGCGCATAATTTAATGTTGAGAGGTCTGTAATATGATGTACCTATCACCATTCATATATACGGTACTATAGGAAATAAAAAAAAAGAGCTTTAAGTACACTTGGACTCTCAATATAATTGAGAGAAGGCCATCGTGCTCAAAAGAAATTTTTTTACAAACATTATTATCAATCGGACCAAGCAATGATTTTCTTTGGGATGTTGATTGAAATTAAATTACAGAAGGGCCTGTAACACAGAAATTGTCATACGTCCTAGCTACAAACTGGGTTAAATCTTTCCAGAAAAGCAGTGTAGAAGAAAATATTCTATCCAAATAAATCAGCATTCCAAATAAATCAGCATTCCAAATAAATCAGCATTCCAAATAAATCAACATTCAATCAGATATAAATTTCAAATGACAGCAGTTTTGCTAATTCCAATTGATAAGTGGAAAAAGATCTTGAACGTCAGAATTCAATAATCAATCAGTACAAGACGTGAACATTATGCAGGAAATGCTACAACAATAGCTAGAAGTTGAATTAGCGTAGTACAAAGTTGAATAAGCGTAGTACAAAATCGCATGCAATAAAGATTTCTGTAGAAGCGGACATAGAACAGCAAACTCAGGTTAACACCAACAGAGTAAAAATTCTACCCACTTAGGCAAATTTTCCAAGTTCCCAAGGCAGGGCAGCTACACGTAAAAGCAAAAGTCATATGCCACGATACTGATAAGATACGACCTTTACATCGAGCCAAAGCATACTTTCCGCCATCATTAACAAGCAATTGGACCGACTACAGTAAATTTAAGTAATACATTTGAAAGTAATAAATAAAAAGGAAGATAAATAGACATATTATGTATCGTTATAGAGAATGTGAACTAGTTACTACACTGAACATTAAGAATTAAGGTGCTTATATAACTCATATATGCAATCTCACAGTTTATAACATAAAGAAATGAAATGGATAAGAATATTATAGAAATAATTTTGTCCTAAAGCTAAATAGAAATTAAAATTGGAAGATAACTGTTTGAGAACTAACGATAAAATGAAATGTTTAAAAAAATGAATATGTAAAGTAAGAAATACAAAAAAGAAGAAATGTTATGAGAAAATAATAAAAGAATATATATTGTAAAGAAGAAAAAGGGGGAAAACACTTTTAAGTTGCATGAAGATTATTAATTAAAAATGATAGTAAGAAAAAAAAATATAGGTAAATAAAAATAGAATACAGAAAGCAATAAAAAAAATTGTAAGGATTGAAATATGAGAAGAAACTATGAGAGAAATTGAATGTTCAAAAAAAAAAAAGTAGAAAAGAGAAATTAAATGTATGAATAAGTCTAAAAAATGTAATATAGGAAATTTTTTTGTTTTGTTTTATATATCTAACATTGGAAAAAGATACAATAATGTTTAAAGAATATTAGAAAGAAATGAAATGTAAAAAGAAAATGTTAAATGAATAGAAAAATTAAATGGAAGAAAAGAAAAAGATAAGAAAAATGATGTAAATGTGAATGAAAAGATGTGAAATAACGTAAAATGAAAAACATAAGAAAAGGAAAATAAAAAGGTTTAGATAATAAGTATGTAATGAAAAATGTACAGGAATCTAGACTGAACCACGGCTTAAGATATTTTCACTTTTTAATTAAGACTGTTGCACTCTCCCGACCTAGTTCCCTGCGGAAACTAGTTTTTCCAAGGGGAGAGGGACGTGATGGCCCAATATACGGAAGATTCTTCTAACAGCCAAAGGCATTACAGCAAAATAATCAGCAATTGCTAAACAATAACTTCGCATGGTATTGTTCTGCAACTGTCGGTTGTTTTGCTGATTAATCCATCAGCTGGCTGCAATGAGCGCTTAGTGGAGCAATCGACGATTACGATAATAATTTACTTCGCATGGTAATTATTATATAAGGCGATTGTTTACAACTAAGCACCTCAGGTGCTGCAACCGGTAGAACAAACGACAAAGTTGTTGTCGTTTGTTTACATCCGCGTTGCGATTACAAGCTTACTTCCGAATATTGGGGCAATAAAAGACCTATGACTGGTCTGGCGAGGGCCTTTTATCGTGCAGTCAAGTTCTAGCTGCTTTTGAAGCGCATCAAGTTTGTGTGTCGGTTCAGATTACCTAAACGCCAGGTAGTCTACGTAATTAAGATAGGGAAAATCGCGGTGTTCTAAAAATAAATTATACAAATAGAGAAGTGTCTTTTTAATTAATTCGATAATTTCTTTGGTTGATTGCTAGTGGGACACGACACTCTTACCATACTGTTACTGTTTGTGCCAAGGTGTTTCCTATGTATATACCTGGCCTTACTTCTTTTTGCTTTATTAATAATTCGCCTTTTCTCTTTTTATTGGAAGTGATACCATTATTTCTGAACGTGCAGGTAATGTAATTTTATCAGATTTTATTAAATTTTTTTGTTTTTCGCTTGGAATTATTATTAGTTGACGAGATTGTTTATCCTCGATCTCATTTAATTCGTTTGCTTTATTAGCTGTATACAGATCACAGTCGTAGCGTCGTGAATCTGTATCAGATTTTTTTATCATTATTAGCTGTATACAGGTCACAGTCGTAGCGTCGTGAATCTGTATTAGCATTTTGATCGTTATTAGCTGTATACATATCACAGTCGTAGAGTCGTGAATCTGTATTAGCTTTTTGATCGTTATTAAGTTTTGATTTACATGAACTCGCGGATCTTTTTAGAACATATAGCATAAAATAATATATTATTTGGAGGAAGGTTATCAATATATTTGCGTTATTGCAATTACTACTTGTGGGTACATCGCTCTGTGGCGGTATCTATTTTCACTGTCACTCATGATTTCGGGACACTTTGGGAATTTCGAAAGGGAGGCCAGGTCAAGTAGGCCAACAAGATATTTTATAAAACAGACAACCATGATTTAGGCAAAAAAACAAAAAAGCGTTTTGTTTTTTAGTCAGCCGCTGTAGAAGTTATCCGAGCTGAACGTTTATTAAAAGGCTTTAAAACTAATCTTAACTTGTAAACTAATAATAAATAAAAACTTATAATTAATATTATCTCAAAGACGTTTGACTTTATCCATTTGAGGATTAAGCATCGTCTTAAGCAACTAGGCTGTGTTAAATAAATCAAGTTGAAAAGAAGTACTAATTGTGTTATTTTCTTCCCCAAAAGTAGTCAGGGAACTAATAGAACCACATTGGTGACCCCGACGTGATGGAGCAGATCGCATCCTGCACACAAAAATCAAAGTAAACAGCAGCAGTAGCAAACATTCTGGAGCATTGGTATCCTAACAGCAACAACGATGTCCTTATCAAAAGTTTCAACAACAGCAATCATCATTTGGCGTATAAACCGGCATGGCATCAGCAATTAGAATCCGATTAATCAAATAAACGGGCACAGCAACAACATTTTTTACTGTCTCAGCAGTATTTGTGTTCGAGTCTTCCATTAAGAAAATGCAACATCAACAGCAACAACTGATAGCAGCATAAGACCGCAAGAAATAAACCAGAAACGTGTGAATCTTTCCACTAAGGAGCACATTAGATTTGTCGCCCACCCAGGCGGTTTGCCGTAGTTTTTACATCAAATACACATAAGTACTTATATATATAATCTATATATTTTTTTCTATTATTTCGTTTTGCTGTCGTAATTTTCCATTTAAAATTTAAATATTTTTACATATTACATTAGTACATATATCAACATTTCAAAATATTTCCTATATTATATATTTTACGGTACATTAATTATTTAAATATATTGTTTATATTGCGATCAAGCTCTTTTGCTTGCCTGCGATTACCTTAATGTGGTATATTAAGGTACTCAACCTTAATAGGATTTGTGCCTTAAGGTACTCAACCTTAAAGCGGTGTTTCTAGTTTCGAAGTGTATTGAGGTACTCAACCTCAATAGAAAACAGTTGTAAGTATTGAAGGTACTCAACCTTAATACGTTATGAGATGAAAATTCGCTAAATAAAACTCTCGACTACTGACGAACAACTAATAATTTATTTTCTCAAAAAGTTGCTTTTTTATACAAATTATCTACTGAAAATCCAAAATATCAATATCAGCAACAATTCTAAATTATTTTCTTCCCATAGTCACATGAAATCAGATATATGTATTTTGCTTACCTACCTACAAAATTATTGTCACTGCGCCTTCTGTTATCACAATTCTCATGCAATATGATCTTGTTTACTTACATAGTGCAGACAATTTCATGAGAATTGTGATGGGCAGCGGTGAGAAATTAATTGTAAGCAGATTTACAATTAATGAAATTTAAGTTTTTGGTATGTAAAGCTAAGGAATGTGCTACAATACTATGCATATGGCTAGGCTTGAACATTCTCCGCACATTGAGCTGGCTCAAGATCTTCTGATTGTAATAGGTCCAGGGAAATGGTTCTTGGCAATGGTACGGGTGGTCTAGGGTGTATTGTTTGATGTCCAAACGTATGTTGTTTATATCTCCATGTCACATATACGATGAGAGCCAATATTAATAGCAAACTTGTGTAGCCAATGGTGTATTGATGAGTATCATGAAAGTTGATGTCCTTGGGAGCTAGTCTTTCCCTTTCCTTGAGTGATTTGATTCTCATTTGAAGTTCTTGGATGTCTTGCATGATGCCTTGTGCTGGGGATACCTTCAATGCGAGGTCGGTGTTGGTGTTGTTTAGTGTACGGATTAAGTCGGTGAATCTTGGTGTGGTAATAAATTGACATTCTGAGTGGCTGGAGATAATGTTGGGGCCCCTTATAGTGGTAGATTCCTCTCGGACAGAGCATTGTGGGCTTAATTCTAATATACCAGAACCTTCGAGGACTTCTTGATGAACTGACCCTTCACAAACAATATTGATGGTTGTTCGGGTTGGCATCAAGTATATCCAATGATTGGGGGTAGCTAATTGTATCCATCGAAGGGAGTGAGCTGATGTAAGAAAACAGTTTCTTGGTGTGGAAGGTGTCAGCAGACTGATCTCGCACAGGCTATGATTGGACTACTTGTTATAGATCGGATGATGTTGCTTGCAGATGAATCCTGATTCGCCTACTCGGCATGATCTTAGTTCGTCCTCTTGTAGAAGATAATACTGATCTCTATGGAGATTTATTATCAAGAATTCTGTTGATGGTTGAATCATCATGAGACTGTTGTTCCTTAAAAATGGTATTGACACCAAGTGCATCATTTCAAATTGTTCAGATGTAAATAATGGTAGAGTTAACCGAAAGATCATGTGGCTAGGACTGGCTCGTCCTTCAACTGACATGATGCTGTACAATTTTATCAAGTCCTCAGGTTTCGCCGGCAATCTCAGTGATGATGTGAGATGCTCTTGAATATGACTGAGATCCTTATTGGACTGTCTTGGTGCCAATAGGTAAGGATTTATTTTCCCTTGATGAGTATCAATTAGTACGTCCCACAGAGTTGATTGGATCCGTTGATAATTATTGATAGCCATTACTAACCGGAGCGAAAGTGTTGTAAATATTTGTGTTATTCTTAGCTGGTGGGCTTCATGTGTTAGGTTGTTGAGTTGAGAGATGGTTGTATTGAAATATTTGTGAAACTCCATGAACTGGCTCTCTGTCCTTTCTTGTGACCTTTTGATTACATTGGCAGTTGAGTCAATTACTGAGGTTTTCTTAATGAGCTCTAGAAGATAGTGATCATTGCTCTTAATATTTTCAATTACTTCAGACATCTGGTTGGCATATTCTGAATCTAAAACCCCAAATAAGGAGTTGGCCAGACTGCCTATAATTTTTAAAGGAGCTCTTTTTGTTCTTGATCGCACCCTTTTATGACTATGAAGTAGGAGCTCATTAACATTCTGCATTTCGGTTAGGAAACCTTGAAATTGGTTTAGGATAGGCTCGCAGGATATCTTGTCAGTAATTATGTTGCAAAGATTACTCAAATTGCTTATGCCACAACGTATAGCTTCGTATTCTTCCCAAACTGGGCTCATGTTGTAGTGCACTACGAGCGTCCATTCGTTGGATATGAGGTGAGCGTTGTCCATGGTCTCAAAATATATTCTTAGTTTAGATTTGATTTCGTTAATTCGTCTTCTTTTGTGAGATGTTGCACCTTCTGATATAGATGCCGTTGGACCTTCTGAGGCAAATGCTGTTGCACCTTCTGAGGTAGATGCTGCTGTTGTTGAACAAGCGTTTGGCGAAGTCTTGCCTTTCTGCGTGGGTTTTGAATGCGACGTTTGTTCTTTGGAGTCTTCGATGGTCAAAGAGCTGCCTAGCATTTGATGAGTTGAATCACTGCCATCGTCAATGGGCAATGGTGCTAGTTTATGTATGGGTCTTCGTAATATGCCTGATGACGTTCTCACGTCTGCAACTCTCACCAACCCATCTTGTCCCCTGACTGTTTCTATGATTCGACCTAGCTGCCATTGGATTGTGGGAAGATTTTCTTCCTTTATGACCACCATCATTTCTGGACGAGCATTATTTGATTGTTGTTTCCACTTGTAACGATGTTGTAACCGGTTGAGGTATTCCTTGGACCATCTTTGCCAGAATTGATTTTTTAGAATGAACACTTGTTTCCATCGCTGTGAAAGGCTGCTCCTTGAAGGTTGTGCGTTTGGATCTGCAGCGGTCGTGAGTGGCTCTCCGATTAAAAATGTCCAGGAGTGAGAGCGGTTAGATCGTTTGGGTCAATAGATAAGCGTTATTGGCCGAGAGTTCAGAATGGCCTCAATTTCGATCATAAGTGTTTGAAGTTCCACATATGTCAATGAAGCTGATCCGATGTTTCGTTGCAGGAAATATTTGGCTGACTTCACTGCGGCCTCCCACAAGCCGCCAAAATGTGGAGCTCTAGGTGGAATGAAATGAAACTGAAACCCTTTAGCTGTGCAATATGAGGTTATTAATTGTTGTGAGTCTCCATGGTGAAGGGTTTCTTCAAGTTCCTTGAGTTGGTTCTTTGCTCCTACAAAGTTAGTAGCCTTGTCGCAGTACAGATTGCTGCAACTTCCTCTTTTTCCAACGAAACGCTTAAGGCATCCTATAAATGCTGCTGTGCTCAGATCACTTGAATCTTCGAAGTGTACTGCCTTCGTTGCATAGCAGCAAAAGACTGCAATATATGCCATCTAAGGACGTTTGCCTCTCAGATTAAAATGAATCCAAATAGGTCCTATCCTAAGAAGTCTACTCCAGCGTTTGTAAAAGTTGTGCTGGTTGTATTCTGTGTGCAGGAAGGTTCCCCATGAATTGGTTTGGCCTTGGCGCATCGGATGCACTTCCCAACTATTGATCGAGCGATAGTTTTACCCTTGATGGGCCAATATCTTTGGCGCGTTGTAGCAAGGAGTGTCTGTGGTGCACAGTGTAGATTGCTTTCTAGTATTGGGTGTTTTGCATCCAAGGGTAAATTAGCTGCTTCCAATCGCCCTCCTACTCTGATTAAGCCTTGGTTGTCTATGACTGGAGACAAACTGCTGATAGGACTGCTGTTATGGACTTTCCCCGTACGATGTAATTGTGATATTTCTTCCCTGAATTCCCTTTGTTGAATTGATTTGATGATGATTGTGGTAGCCTCGTCAAGTTTCTTTGTTGTTAATTGTGGGTTTCTGTTGCGACAGTGATGGACAGGTCCATAATTTCGTGTGAATCTCAAAACATAACCAACAATTCGTTGCCATCGACTGAAGTTATTCTGATGTTCAATGGTGTTTACAAAGTGTGAATCTTAACTAAAGACTGTCAGAATAGTTTTCGGGCGCCTTTTTTCCAGGTCCGTGTGTGATTTGATGTATTGTGGAGGCCAGTGGGTTTCTGTGCCATGAAGGAATAGAGGACCATAAAACCAAATGTTCTGAGAAGCTAGTTTTTCTGGATGTACTCCCCGCGATACCAGGTCGGCCGGTTTCTGTTTTGAGCTTACATGCCTCCATTGGTCTGGTGATGATATTTCTTGAATAGACAGGATCCGGTTGGCGATAAATGTATGATATAATGCCGGATCCGAATTGATCCAGTCCAATGTGATTTTCGAATCAGTCCAGTAATAGCATTGTACGTCCTTCAAGTTTAGATCGGATTTGACTCGGCTAGCTAATTCTGCAGTCAGTTTTGCTGCGCACAATTCTAGTCGTGGAAGAGTGCATGGCTTGGCTGGAGCTACTCTTGATTTAGAGCATAGGAGTCGCACGATTGTAACTCCTTCCTGGTTTATGGAACGTAAGTATATTGCAGAACCATAGGCCTTCTCAGATGCGTCAGCGAAGGCATGCAGTTGTACTGCTGCAGAAAACATATGTCTCGGAAATTTGATTCTAGCGAGTGATGGCAGTTCTTGATGAAATTTTGTCCAAAATGTGTGTAGTTCCATAGGGAGCGCTGCATCCCATTCAAGTTTAAGACGCCATAGGGTTTGAAGGAAAATCTTGCAGAAACTATTACAGGACTTAAGATGCCCAGCGGATCGAACAAATGTGCAATGTCCGATAAAACTGTTCTCTTTGTCACCCTGCTACGCTCAGTGCACAATGTTTTGATGCAAAATTCATCTGAGTGAGGTATCCATGTCAGGCCCAATGTTTTTGTGCCTAGTTCGGACTCGTAAATGTCGAATTGCAGAGCCTTGTCCTCTCTTGAGAAAGATTTCAATAATTGGGGATGATTGGCGCACCATTTCCTGAGCTTGAATCCGCCACTCCTTAGAGCTTCTTGCAACGGCCTCTGTAACTGTAATGCTTCAACCAAACTATTTGACCCCGTCATTACGTCGTCCACATAAACGTCTCTATCAATTGTTTCAGATGCCAGTGGATAAATCGCCTTGAACTCCTTTCCTAGTTGTTAAAGACATCTAGTCGCAAGGTATGGTGCTGATGTGTTGCCATATGTAATAGTGCGCAGGTTGAAACATTTTATAGGTTTGGTGCTGTTGTCTCTCCACCAGATTAATTGAAACTTCTGATCCTCTGGATCCACTAATATTTGTCTGTACATCTTTTCGATGTCGGGTATGAAGACATACCGTGGGATGCGGAAACGAAGCAATATTGAAAATAAATCGTTTTGTATGGTAGGGCCAGTTGACAAAATATTGTTCAATGAAGTGTTTGATGATGATTTGCAGGAGCCGTCAAACACTACTCTTAATTTCGTTGTTGTGCTGTCTGGTTTTACCACAGCATGGTGTGGCAAGAAATAATATGGCTTAGTGACAATGTTGAAGTCAATCTCTCTCATGTGGTCGAGTTCCATGTATTCCTTCATGAAGTCCATATATTGTGTATGTAATGATGGATTTCTTTGGAATTTTCGTCCGATAGCTAGAAATCGGCGCAGAGCTACATCTTTTGTTTCGCCTAATTCCTTGGTGTCTCGATTAAAGGGTAGTTTGACAATAAAACTCATAGTGTTATCACGCTTGATGTTGTTTTGAAAATGATGTTCACATCTAGCTTGTTGTGCTGTGAGTTTAGGAGAAACTGACTGTGCTTCTTCTAATTGCCAAAATTTTTCCACTTGTGTCTCTAGATTGATATCTTCTGTTGTAGAAATGCCACAAGTTAAAGTTTGTTGTGATAACTGGGGTGTTGTTCCTGCAGCTACCCAACCAAAAACAGTGTTCTGTAAAATAGGTAAGTCTGTTCCAAGTCTTATTTGACCAACCGAAAGAAGTTGATAATAAAGGTCCGCGCCGATGAGCAGATCTATCTTGCCTGGACAGTTGAAACTTGGGTCCGCTAATTCTATGTTGCGAGGAATAGACCAGGACTCCGTATCTATGTCGTAAGTTGGCTGTGCGGAAGTTATTTCCGGAAGAACGAATGCTTCGATTCGTGCTGTGAAGTTGTTGATCCGTGACATCACTTGTACATTTATTCTATGTTGGGTGCGTTGCTTTATTTCTCCTATGCCTTGTATGAGTATCGTTTCTGATGATTTTCGTAGACCACGTTTACTTGACAAACGTTCTGTTATGAAGTTTAGTTGCGAACCTGAGTCAAGAATCGCTCTACATCGAATTGTTTCGCCCTTGCCATTTGGTATCATTATTAATACGGTTCCAAGCAGAACATAATTTCTCTTGAGTGTTTTCGTTCTTGCTGCCAAGCTTGCTGATGGCTCTTTGGAACTTATTGTTGGTTGAACGACGATGCTCTTAACTGCCTGATCGTCAGATCTCTTAGATTGAATTTGTTGATGAAGTAATGTATTGTGCTTCTGATTACATTTTAAGCACCCTCTTGCCGGACAATCTGCTACTTGGTGGGAACTCTTCAGGCACACCTTTAATTGGTATGCCATCTTCCGACGTTCTATAGGTGAAAGTTTTAAAAAATTAGGGCATGCAAATAATCCATGTTGCTTCTGACAAGCCTTGCAAAGGGTAGGCCTGGCTCCTGTGACCAGTACTGACGATTTGTTGATGATTCTACCGTCTGCCTTCTGTGAGCCTAGTGTCTCTAGAGCCTGGAACCGAAGTTCCAAGAACTACAGGAACTCTTCTACTGATTGTATATCTCTAGGTGCCTGTAATCCTTGCTCATACAGAACATGGATTGATTTGTCTACCTTTTTTAGAAGCAAGTGTAGCAATATTGGATCTCATGTGTCTGTCTGGATTTCAAGATTATTCAATGCCAAGATGCATTCGCTTGTAGTGTCGTGTAGTCTCTTTGTTGATGTAGAAGAGTCTGATGTGGTTACTTGTTGTCCTAACAATTTTTCCAACAATGTTCTGGTCAGCAACCTTTTGTTGTTGTATCTTTTTTATGGGTATCCCAAGCCGTTGAATAGTTTGTATCTGATATTGGCAAATGTCTGATTAGGCGTTCGGCTTCTTGTAAAATCTCAGATCTCTGTCAGCAATACGCTGCTTTTTATGATTAGAGATAATTCTTTCTATCTCATCTTCTGTTGCCGTTTGTTGCTTTAGCAGCTGTTCCATGATGATAGATTGTCATCCAGTTGATTGATGCGATTAATGTGACGTGAAATCACGTCGGGGTCACCAAATTATGTTTATATTGCGATCAAGCTCTTTTGCTTGACCGAGACTTCCTCATGGTGCTATATTAAGGTACTCAACCTTAATAGGATTTGTGCCTTAAGGTACTCAACCTTAAAGCGGTGTTTCTAGTTTCGAAGTGTATTGAGGTACTCAACCTCAATCGAAAACAGTTGTAAATATTGTAGGTACTCAACCTTAATACGTTATGAGATGAAAATTCGCTAAATAAAACTCTCGGCTACTGAGGAATAACTAATAATTTATTTTCTCAAAAAGTTCCTTTTTTATACAAATTAACTACTGAAAATCCAAAATATCAATATCAGCAACAATTCTAAATTATTTTCTTCCCATAGTCACATGAAATCAAATATATGTATTTTGCTTACATACCTACAAAATTATTGTCACTGCCCCTTCTGTTATCACAATTCTCATGCAATATGATCTTGTTTACTTGCATAGTGCAGACAATTTCATGAGAATTTTGATGGGCAGTGGTGAGAAATTAATTGTAAGCAGATTTACAATTAATGAAATTTCAGTTTTTGGTATGTAAAGCTAAGGAATGTGCTACAATACTTTGCATATGGCTAGGCTTGAACATATATTATAGTATATAACAGGCATTGAGAACCTTCTGTTCCGATCTAATTGTTGTTATAATATTTTCTTAACATTCGAATACAGCACCAGTATCTCGATAGTAGCTTAATAGGTATTGTAAACCTCTCGAAATACGCAAAGTTCCTTTCTCCTGTCCTCATTTTATACCCAACCATTTTGCGTTTTAATTATGAACGAACGTCGGTCATCGGTAGAGGGGTTGTCCAGTATTGTATGCAGCGCTAGTGACAGAGGCCAGCCAGTTGTGTCGGCTGCGACTTCATCGCCTGATATGTCCCAATCAGCCTCAGTAGACGCGATTGCTGTGAAGAGCGTGCCATTTTGGAGAGACTCTGCTGCAGATCGAAATGTTCGGTACGTAAATTATACCCTGAAAAAGTATTAAAAAGGGGATAATTTTACAGGCATACATACATGTTGGAACATGATTAGCTTACCTTCAAAAACATTTGAAGAAAGCGAATCAGTTCCTAAAATTCCTAAAAACCCTAAAATTTACAAATATTAAAAGTTCCAAATCACTAAAATTCATATAAGCTAACCATGCCTAAAACTTGGTTAGCTTATCTATTTAATCACAGAAGAAAATTGCGTCAGCAATTTTCTTCACATTCCATAGAGTTGAAACAAAATTATTCCAATGGCAGATTTTGCCTTCAGCTAAATTTGCCAGTAGAAATATTTAACTTGAAAAATAAAATAAAAGACAAATCGTACCTTCAGTACGATTTGTCGTGAAAATTGCAATATGTATGTACAAACGTACATACATATCACATAAAAGCTTTCGCGATAAGAAGAGCGCGCCGCGAAAGTACATTGTATGTATACGCGCGCGGCAATTCTCATCGTCGTGGTAGTGGCTGATGTTTATCAAAGCATCAAATTTCAAGCCTCCGTCCAACGAAAAAATATTCTGGACTTGTTTAATCAAGTCCAGAATAAATGAAAATTTTCTCAGGGTGAAAACGCAACTATGCATTTTCTACCCTGAACGAGGGCTCTTGATCGCGACGAAAGTTATCAAGAGCCGAGTTGAATTTTTAACTTGGTGGTGACGCGGTCGTGCTGAAAGAAGATAAGTAGAAACGTTTTTTTGAAAGGAATCGTTGTGTGTTAAATAAAAAAAAGAGTAAGTGACACCGCGAAGAAAATAGTTGATTTAAAAAGTAAAAGGGTTACTGATTCGGTCGGTTGAAAAAATAAAAAGCAAAAGAACAAAGGAAATAAAATAATTCATGTGAAAATAGTTTAAGAAAAAATTAAAGAAGAAAAGTGTATGTGAAAGTGAAACCAGTTTGGATAAAATTAAACAAAACAAAATAAACGAGGCAATAAGGCGTGTTATTCAACCCCTCCAAATACCCCTATTGGAATACGCAAGCAGAATGGACAGGGCATTTAGCAGTGAGTACCCCAAGTAAATTAAACATAACAATTGGCGCAGCCGGTAGGATAGAGGAAGCCTACTTTAAACAAACAAAAGTATAAGCGCTCGAAAACCCTCTATCCTACGAATCAAAAGGAGTTTAGGACGAGTTCGAATACTGGGCAAGACAGCCTACCCTCCGCCTGAAGTTGAGTCTGGCTTCAGGAGTATTTCGATCTTGTCGGCTCCCAACGCTCTGGGTCGGACAGCTTTAACTGCCTCTGTTTGAAAAACACGCAGCCACCCCCTCATCAAAGCACAAAGTGCCAACGTGAGGCAATTGCGGGCTTCATCCCAGCCCAGGAACATAAGACGTCCATAGCCGAAAATTCCAACGCGAAACTTGAAGGAAGAATCCTCAACCGACAATCTGCGATCCGGAGCGGAAAGGGACTTCGAAGGAGGCAACGCGCCCCCCTTTCAGCTTTTATCCAGGGGAATTTAAGAAGGCCACCCCCCCGGGCAGCAAAATAACTTCAATCACAAAAACCAGCGATCCTGAATTGAGAGGGACCTCGAAGAAGGCAATAAGCCCCCTCTCAATTTGAACCAAGTGAACTAAGACGGCAGAAGCCCCCCTAGCTGCAAATTTTACACATGGTGGTCCATGAGCGAGGAAAGCTCCCACCAGGAGGCGCCGCAGGAAAACATACCATCTCTACCAACTCCATAACAATCCTCCTTACCGGGCGACGCACAGGAAGTTCCATCCCGGAACGAAGGAGGTAACGAGGGAACAACATCCGCACCAGAGGGTGAAGTGCAAACACCCCCAACACTCTCAACAGAAAAAGGGCTAACACTCAGGAGTAGGACAATCCTTACAGGTCCCCAACAAGTAAGACCTTCTAAATTTAAATTTAGAAATTATTTAAAATATCTAGAGGGGAAAGTGCGAGACTCCTCCCAACTTTCTGTTATACAGTGCGATTCTATCGATAAACAGCTCAAAAAGTCCCATGAACGGCGGCTTGAGCAAATCGCGCAATTCAAAGAAAGTACGGAAAAATTTAAAGAAAGCTTAAAGCAGTTTGGGGCACTCTCGCACTCTCTCGAAACAGAAATTATAAATAATAGTGTAGCTTAAGAGAAGGTGCAATTGAAGACAGTGTCAGTGATTCCACCGTGAGTGAAGTCCTATTGAATTGGCTGGGCGACTCCCTTTTGGAAACCAGCATAGAAGAAACTAGCTCCCCAAAAGTGTCAAACTTTAGCTTCAGAATCCCCAATATAAACATGGCAGATTACGCGAAATTGCCAGGGAAACTTCGTTTTCAAAAACAAAATTCCCTGCAAGTTTCAAGTCTGGTCTTTCCGATGATGGACTTCTAGGAAACGATTTCCTAGCAAAAAACTGTAACGTTGAGGGTCCTAATAAGGCACTAAGGTTTCCTCGCACGGAAACTAAACCAGAGGAATTTGCTTTGCCATTAGAGTTTGAAACGGACAAGCTACATTCTGAAAAAGCAGTCGAAGTAAGAACACTTGCAGAAGAGGTAGAGTCTAACCAGGCTGAACTATCCAGCTGTAGTGTCTTCAAGGCTTCTCAAACGAGAAAAGCTGGTTGCCAAGCTCCAAAAGGGCCCAAGGAATGTGAAAAAGGCTGTCTGGGCGAACAAGAGACCGATGAAATCAGGCAGCATTTGGTTACCCTTAAGGAACCAATCTACATACCTGCGCGCTCTCAAATCGTTGCCCCAGTCCCGTTACAAACGCTAGAAGAAATGCTCTGTTTATCACAAGAGATAAGCGATGGAGTCTTCTTGGCAAACAGTCTACTGTCATCTGGAGAAGAATTAGTGCTGGTTAGTATTCTCAACGCTAACAGTCATCAAGTAGTCATACGTAGCTTAAAGTTACAGCTATTTCCCATAAACGACTACACCATAGTCACATTAAGGCACATAAAAGACCACAAAAGAACTCACATTCCACTACCAAATTTAGAGGCAATATCAAACAACACAAGAGACGGAACTGAGTGTCTAAAGCCTGCCAAAAAGGTGCATATAACTCTTCCGTCCAAAATCCCGAGGCATAAATCACTCTTAAACAAACAACGGCCATATAAGAACGGTAGCGAGTCGCTAAAGCCTATATTAAAGGTGCATATTACTCCACCGTCACACAACACAAAACATTCTACATGGTCAAAAAGCAAAAGCACTGACGCGCATGAGTATATCACACAACCTAAGGCAAAGACCACACAGCTGTACCAAACTCAGCCGCCAACAAAGCAGGAAGCCAATACCCTGCAATATGCTAAGAACAACGAAATAAGCCTCAAAAGGAATCGCAAAAGCCTCATCTATTTACAGGTCAAAGACTTAAAAGGAAGAGTAAGTCAAACCAAGGTTCAGCTGAAAAATCAGCAATTTTACAACATGTACGATATCTATACCCGGATAATGAGACTCCGGACGACCCAAAACAATACCCCCGTATTTCTAGGCTAGAGCAAGAACTCAGCCTAGACCCTAATTTAACCGCGGAAGAAAAAATTTCGATATCAGAACTCTGCGAAGTGTATAACGATATCTTCTTCCTCAAAGGTGACAAACTCACCTATACAAATGCGATAACGCATAATATTCCATTGGTGCAAGATCAAGCACCAATCAATCAAAAAATGTACCGCTTACCTGAAACACAGCGGAAAGTCATTAACGAGAAGTTAAAAGAAATGCTAGACAGCGGGATAGTCCAGTCTAGTAAAAGCCCTTGGAATTCACCTCTACTAGTTGTCCCAAGAAAGCGAGACCTGACGGTGAAAAAAGGTGGCGCGTCGTTGTCGATTTTCGTAAATTAAACGAAAAGACAATTGGAGATGCATTCCCGCTACCCCGAATCGAAGATATTCTCGACCAACTAGGTCACGCAAGGTATTTCACCACACTCGATTTGGCCAACGGCTATCATCAAGTTCTTGTCGACAAAAAAGATCGACATAAAACTGCTTTCAGCACAAGCTATGGGCACTACGAATTCAAGCGTATGCCATTCGGGCTCAAAGGAGCCCCCGCCACATTTCAACGCCTAATGAATTTCGTCTTAACAGGCCTACAAGGCCTCGAATGTTTTGTCTACCTAGATGACATAGTCATCTATGAAAAAAATTTAAACGACCACAACGATAAGTTGAGAAAAGTCTTCGATAAGTTGAGAGAGAACAACTTGAAACTGCAGCCAGAATAGTGCCAGTTTCTAAGAAGAGAAGATGTTTACCAAGGACATAAATGTTCTAGCGAAGGAGCCCTACCAGACCCAAGTAAGACGACCTGCGTCCAAACATTTCCTGTTCCAATAACAGTAAGGCAAGTTCAGTCATTTTTAGGACTTGCCAATTACTACAGGAAATTCATTCCAGACTTCTCCAAAATTACACGTCCAATCACAAATTTACTCCGAAAGGATGTAAAATTCACTTTGACAGAGAAATGCCAAGAAGCATAAAAAACGCTTTAATTCCTCCACCACTTTTAATTTACCCCGATTTTTCGAAATCTTTTAATCTCACTACAGACGCAAGTAACGAGGCTCTAGGAGCTGTTCTTTCTCAAGGAGAAGTCGGAAAGGACCAGCCCATTGCCTATGCAAGCCGCACATTAAACAAAGCCGAAAGAAATTACTCTACTATAGAGAAAAAGTTATCGGCTATTGTCTGGGCTACCAAGAACTTCAGGTGCTATCTTCAAGGCCGTGTTGTATATACAATACAATATACCTAAAAAGAAGTAAAAAAAAATAATAATAATTATAACTTATTTAATGTCATGCATAAGTATAAGCTAATCATGCTTAAAACATGGTTAGCTTATCTCGCTGCAAGGCGAAAAAATTGCCATCAGCAATTTCTCCACATTCCTTTATTAAAGGCAAAAAATATTTCCCACAAAATGACTTGGGACAAACAAAAGTGTTAAATATCAACCCAAGTCGTTTTCATAGAAAATAGCCCCACAATAAATCTTACCTTCAGTAAGATTTGTCGTATATACGATATGTATGTACATACATACATACATATCGGGCGCATGAAAATTTTACGTCAATTCTTCACGGAAAAAAAAGTCCTTATCAGCAAATTGTCGCGAAAACCCTCCCCCGCTAGTGTTAAATAATAATTAAAAAATAATAAATAACATAAAAATATAAATATTATTATTATTAGCCTAGAATAAAAATTTAATAACGACTAACTTTAGAACGTAACAAAAATACAAGATTAACAAAAAAAAAAGATACATATACATAAAAGTACAAAAAAAGAAAAAACCCAGTAGAAATTAATAAGGTAATAAAGAAAAGATAAGAATAGAATAGGAGTAGATAGTTAAGAACAATTTTAGAAAAATAAGACAACAAAAAAATTTTTTTTTAATTAGAAAAAATGTAAAAGCCAAACTGACCAAGAGCCGAACCACCGAAAAAGCCATTGCCAAACCAAAACGACCACGCCGACCAAACAAAAGAAAAACAAACCAGAACCAAATCCTAAAAAGGGGACTAGGAAGTTTAAATAAGAACGATAATTTTTTTTAATATATAATATATTTAATACAATTTATGGAAAAGAATAGAAAGATAGGAAAGATACAACAAGAAAAACTAATCCTATAAGTGGGGAAAAAGGCAGCCATACTGGGCTGCGTCCAGGACGTCGACCACCAACACTTCAGTCGTAGTTATAAGTTTCGACTTCGTCGTCCCAGTTTTCAGGGGCCTCAAGCGCACCCACGGCCTCATCATACGTCGGTGGAGACTCCGGCTCGGGAGACCCAGGAGGAGTTGCGACGAGCACTCTATAGAGCTCCGTGACCGGATCTGCTGCAGAAAACACGCAGCAGACGCAAATCGCGTGCACCCCAATCACCACCAGGGTGCCTCCTATAAAGAGATAAACATCTTATTAACAAAAAAAAAACGTAAAAGTTCCATTTCGATACCTGAAGCGGACCACCCCATCCCTCCATTGGGGATCAAAGAATAATCCACATGAAAGGAGTGTCCAGCCACAGCATCTTCCATCCAAATTACTTCGGGCTGCTGGCCCCGTCGATGCTCAAGCAGGCGAATTGGTCCCTGCCAATCACGGACAACACGGACCACACAAATCATGGTGGCACGTGAGACCAAAAATTCGGGGTAGTACCAGGGATCACGACCTAAAACGACTCGGAAACTCATGACGAATGAACCATGAACGCTCAAAAGTGGCTGCAAGTACCCCAAGATACGTTACAATGTATCTCACACATAAAGATAAACAAAATATCTAATTGAGATTAGACGTTTGATCCAAAATCATTTTTATCTACCGTCTAAACAAAACAATTGTGCTAACGTGCACAAATTACTTATTCCCCTCTCCTTCCCCGAGAGTTATTCCTCTTCCAAGAATAACTCTCTTTTTCGCGGAGGGAAGGAGTGTTGTATATACAATACAATATACCTAAAAAGAAGTTAAAAAAAAATAATAATAATTATAACTTATTTAATGTCATGCATAAGTATAAACTAATCATGTTTAAAACATGGTTAGCTTATCTCTCTGCAAGGCGAAAAAATTGCCATCAGCAATTTCTCCACATTCCTTTATTAAAGGCAAAAAGTATTTCCCACAAAATGACTTGGGACAAACAAAAGTGTTAAATATCAACCCAAGTCGTTTTCATAGAAAATAGCCCCACGATAAATCTTACCTTCAGTAAGATTTGTCGTATATACGATATGTATGTACATACATACATACATATCGGGCGCATGAAAATTTTACGTCGGTGAAGACTGAAACGATCAAGTCTTCACCGAAAAAAAGTCCTTATCCTTGTCGCGAGCTGCATACATTGTGATCGCAACAATGTATGCACGGTAGCAAGACGATGGTCGATATTTATGAAAATAACAAATTTCAATTTCAACCATCGTTCGTCGCGATAATTCTGGGCATGTTTAAACATGCCCAGCGGTAAATAATTTTCTCAGGATAGGAATGCTAATTAAGCACTTTCCTATCCTGAACAACTAGACTTGCGATTACGAAAATCAAAGTCAAGTACAGTCGGTTTTTGGAGAGAAGTCGAAAAGGGTTGCTTAAAAATCAACGAACGGGATCCTCACGCGAATAAAAGTATAAAATTGAGAAAAAAAGTAAAAAATTGAGAAACGGTCAGCAAGATAAAGAAAAAAAAGGCAGATACCTATGGTCGGTCCGGTTATAAGACGGTTTGGTTTATTTCGGTGGTAAATAAAAAGGTGTTTGTACAAAAGATACCAACTAAGTGTAAAAGCGTGTTTCTAGTTAAAATAGTAAATAAGTGTAAAGATAAAGGAAAGGAGCAAAATAAAATTAAATAAAGTGATAGTAATCTGTGGAGTGCATTTTATTTAGAGTGTGCTTTTGGAAAACCCGGGAACCCAAGGGTGACTAGGCAGGTAGGAGTACGTCTAAGTTCATACCCCCATAAAATACATAACAAAATTGGCGCAGCCGGTAGGATTGAGGAAGCTTGATCTAGTCAAAACGGTCGTAAAAGCTTGAAAAGCCTTAATCCTTCGAACCTAAGGGGTCCCATTGACTAAGCCACTCAGGCCAAGTCACCCCCAACACTCGGGTAGATACCATCTCTAGGCGCCTCTGCTCCAGGCGGGCAAGCGTTCACCCCAATTAGTGCACAGGCACCACCGAGGGATAAAAGTGAACAGTCCAAAGAAGGAAGTGGAAAATATTTCAAGCTCCCCCAGAAGGACGAATACAGATCAGCCAGGACACAGCCCGATAGGCAGCCTGAACTTTTAGCAGCCAGCGCTCATCTATAAAACGTTTTGTAGTCAACGATCCTGAGTTGAAGAGGAAATCGAAGACGGCTCATAAGCCCCCTTTTCAACTAGATCCAGGGGAAGTTAAGACGGCCCAAAGGCCCCCCCAGCTGCAAAACCAACCGAAATCAACCGACAGAGGATTCAGAGGGAACTCGAAGGCGGTTAAAGAAACCCCCCCCCCCCCCCCCCCTCAATTACAGCAAAGGGACTTAAGCAGGCAAGGAGCCCCCCTTTCACCAAACAACGCATCATATGCCAGCCGACAATCCTGCTCTACCTCAGCAAGAAACAGAAACAGCAGCGAGGGAAAATTCTCCATCTTTAGCCGACGCGGGATCAGCCCCCGGTGCAAAAATACAGCACCCCGGTGAAGGTACAGTATCTGCTGCTGAATCTTGCCCAACAGGTCCTCGACTCCGAAGCGGAACCGTTCTGCCAGGTCCGAATAGTCAAGTAAGTTTAGCTAAATTTTTAAATAAATTATACGAGAGAGTGTGGGAATCGGATAAACTGACGATTACCCATTGTGACGCCTTAGATCACAAATTAAAAACAGAGCGTGAGACCAGACTCGCCAAGTTAAATACCTTAAAGGAAAAAACAAAAAAGTTCCGAGAGGAACTAGAACAGTTTTCCGAATCTCGACGTTCACTCAGTTTAGATCTAGAAAAGAGTAAGTATGTTAGATTAAGTGACAGTGATAGTGATAGTGACAGTGACGGTGAGGCAGCTGAACCAACTCCCGAAGACCTGCTAATAGATTGGCTCGAAGAATCCTTAACGGAAATCGGCCCAGAAACAAGCCCAGTTAGTCCACCCAAATTTAAATTTCCAGTCAATAGACTAAACACAATGGTGGACTACGCTAAGGTAGCTAAGCTCACAGCTCAACTCGTCCCCTTATTTTCGGGTGAAAGTACCCCACAATTGGGACGAGAGCTACAAACCTTCATTGGCTGCTGCAAACAAACTATGCAGTGCCTAAATAATGAAGAAAAAGTGGCTTTCATTCAGGTCCTTCCCACAAGACTCAGAGGTGACGCATACCAATTATTCGCTTCAGACGTCCCTGCTTCATTTAGTGAAGTAGAGGAACGTCTAAATAGAACATACCTCCCCCGTGAGACATACCAAGAGTTAGTGAATAAGTTAATCACTACTAGGCAAAACCCGTTAGAATCTCTCACTGTGTTCATTACAAGATTGAAACAGTTGTTGACGATTTGCAACGAGGCAGCGACACAGAAGTATGGAGCTGAGGCAGTCCCTGCTGTGAAAACGCAGCTGATGGATTTTGCCAAGAACGCTTTGAAAAGTGGAGTAACTAACCCACACCTGTGTCAATATTTGCTGACGCAGGGAGAAGGTGATTTAGAAGCATTAATTCAAAAGGCCCTGGACATGGAGAAACTACAACAAAGTGCTACATTCATCCAGACTCCTCTGGTACAAGCTCCTCCAATGGCCCCAGTAGACCAAGATTTACGAGTGAGAGCTTACTACAGAGCTCCTTACTATCAAATGCCATCTACACCTATGTTCGCATCACCTCGAGCTCCAAACCCAAATCAGTTTTCACGCAATGTGAATAATCCAGGTTCATCACAGTCACGGCAAAGGCCATTTACAAACACTGATGCCAGAAACTCGGATACAGATGCACTGGTCCGTAACATCACGTGTAATTTCTGCCAGCGAAAGGGTCATACGTATTCAGATTGCCTTAAGCGCAAGAACATCCCTTTCTGCTCAAACTGCAAAATCTATGGACATGACGTCCGTGATTGCAGAAAAACACAACAGACGCAACAAATTGTTCCTCCACGCCTCTCCAATAGATCTACACAAGAGCAACACAACACAAAAAATCCTCAAGTCTTCAACATAAGACTCAAATGCACCTTTTGTGGTCGCCGAGGACACGCAGACGAAGATTGCCGCCAAAAGAAAAAATGGGAAGCCCGGAGTCAGGGAAACGACATGCAGTCGACCCAAAACTCCCCGGCTCGACTTTAAGCCCACAACGCAAATCAAAAGGGTCACCTCAAGCGCCCGAATCCGGTGTCCCTACAGTGAAACTTCCACTGGACATGAGCCTTAACGGCCATACAAAACTAGTAGTGGACACTGGCGCTGAGGTTAGTATTATTAAGAAAAGAGCAATTAAAGGCCTCAAAATAATTAATTCCAATGAGGCATGCACTTTACAGACCCCTTTTGGAACCGGAAAGACATTGGGAAATTGCAAGGGCAACTTCAATTTCAAAAATAAGATTCCCTGCAAGTTTCAGGTGGTACAAAACCTGCCAGGTCATTAAGATGACGGCCTATTAGGAAACGATTTCCTATCAAACAATTGTAATGTTGAAGGCCCAAATAAAGCACTCAAGTTTTCTTGTACGGAAACAAATCCCGAAGAGTTTACTGTGCCCTTGTCATGCAAAACGGACAAGCTGTATTCCAGAAAAGCAGTCGAAGTGAGGTCACTTGCAGAAAAGATGGAACCTAAACAGGTTAAGCTATCTACAGGCAGTGTCTCCAAGGCATCTCAAAAGAGTAATGCTGGCTGCCAGGTTCAACAAGAGCCGACGGAATGCGAAAAGAGCTGTCTGGGTGATCAAGAAACCTGCGAAATGAGGCAGCATCTGGTTACTTTAGAGGAACCAATATGCATACCTGCTAGTTCAAAAATTATCACCACAGTCCCGTTGCGAGTGAAGGAAGAAATGCTCTGTCTATCGAAAGAGATCAGCGATGGAGTCTTCCTGGCCAATAGTTTACTCCCTACTGGGAAAGAAACAGTGCTAGTTGCCATACTCAACATTAACAATTTCCAAGTAGTCATCAACAGTTTATTGTTACAACTGCTCCCTATACATGACTACGCCGTCATCTCAATAGGAGAAGCCACTGATACACAGCACGTTCTCAAGCCGAATAAATCGCAAGCGAGTAACACGAACATCAGTGAGCTTCCCAAGGCGGAACAGAAGTCAAACAAGACTTCCTCCTCAAAAATACCTAGATATAAGTTACTAACGAGGCCCAAGAGCCCCATACAAGACGCGTACGAGCTCAGTAAGACCCGAGTAGAGGCAAAAATGACTCCACCGTCCAAGAAAATAAGTTACAAAAATTTTACATGGCCCCATAGCCAAATTAAAGATGCAAGCGAGCTCCAAAAGCCGACAAGCAAAATGCAACTGACTCCTCCATCCAATATACCTAGATGTATGATAACCACAAGGATAAGAAGCCCAACAACAGGTGCGTGTGAGCTCAGTAAGACCTATTCTCAGGCAAAGACGACTCCACCTCCCAACAAAGTTAGTGTTAAGAAACAACAGTGGCCCAAGAGCCCCATCAACCGTGCGTGCGAGCTCAGTAAGACCTATTTAAAGGCAAAGTCGACTCCACCACTTAATAAGATTAGTATTAAGAATAAAAATTGGCCAATGAGCCCGATAAAAGACGCGTGCGAGATCCGTAAGACCTCATTGAAGGCAAAGTTGGCTCCACCGTCAAATAGTATTAAGAAAACCAATTCTTCAAGGCCCATAAGCCAAAATACGAATGCGTGCGAGTACTCGGACCAATCAAAAGTATCCATAAAATATGGTACTCCACAATTAAAACTGCAGGAAGCCCATTCCCTGCCATCTAGTAATGTAAGTAAAACAGATAGTAAGTACACAGCTCCACAAAGTGAGAAAAGAAACGTAAGCTTTTCGGAAAACACAGCTATCTTACAACACGTAAGATACTTATTTCCGGATCAGGAAGATCCCGCACCTACTCCGCGAGTCAACAGGCTAGACCAAGAGCTCAGCCTAGACCCAAATCTAAATGCGGAAGAAAAGGCTTCGATATCCAAACTCTGTTATGAGTACAATGATATCTTTTACCTTAAAGGTGATAAGCTTACATATACAAACGCTATCACCCATAACATTCCATTAATACAAGATCAGGCTCCAATAAACCAAAAAGCCTATCGATTACGAGAGACCCAGATACAAGTAATCAACGATCAATTAAGAGAAATGCTAGACAACGGGATAGTCCAAACTAGCAAAAGCCCTTGGAATTCACCCTTATTAGTAGTCCCCAAAAAGGCGGGACGCGATGGTGAAAAAAGGTGGCGCGTCGTTGTCGATTTTCGTAAATTGAACGAAAAGACAATTGGCGATGCATTTTCGCTACCACGAATCGAGGATATTCTTGACCAACTAGGCCATGCCAGGTACTTTACCACTCTCGATTTGGCCAACGGCTATCACCAAGTCTTAGTCGACAAAAAGGATCGACATAAGACCGCCTTTAGCACTAATTACGGGCACTACGAATTTAAGCGTATGCCATTCGGGCTCAAAGGAGCTCCCGCTACATTCCAACGCCTCATGAACTTCGTTCTGACAGGCCTACAAGGCCTCGAATGTTTCGTTTATCTTGACGACATCGTCATTTATGGTAAGAATCTGAATGACCACAATGATAAGCTTCGCAAAGTCTTCAACAAATTGAGAGAAAACAACCTCAAACTGCAGCCAGAGA
Organism: Dioctria linearis; assembly: GCA_963930735.1. NCBI lineage: Eukaryota > Metazoa > Arthropoda > Insecta > Diptera > Asilidae > Dioctria > Dioctria linearis. Next base: position 124,079,038 of record OZ005742.1, on the reverse strand, counting down.
AGTGCCAGTTCTTGAGACGAGAAGTTGTTTACCTAGGGCACAAATGCTCTAGCGAAGGTGCATTACCAGACCCCAGCAAAACGGCCTGCGTCCAGACATTCCCTGTTCCAAGAACAGTAAGGCAAGTACAGTCCTTTTTGTGACTTGCCAATTATTATAGGAAGTTCATTCCGGACTTCTCTAAAATCGTTCGTCCAATAACGAATTTGCTCCGAAAGGACGTAAAATTCACTTGGACCGAGAAATGCCAAGAGGCATTCCAAAGCATTAAAAATGCTTTAATTTCTCCACCGCTTTTAATCTATCCAGATTTTACAAAGCCATTTAATCTCACAACGGACGCCAGTAACGAGGCTTTAGGAGCTGTACTTTCCCAAGGAGAAGTGGGAAAAGACCAGCCTATCGCCTATGCAAGCCGAACGCTAAACACAGCCGAGAAAAACTACTCCACTATTGAAAAGGAGTTATTGGCTATAGTCTGGGCAACTAGAAATTTCCGATGCTATCTCCAAGGCAGGAAATTCACGGTCTACACTGACCACAAGCTTCTCAAAGGAGTCTTTAATGTTAAAGACCCAACTTCCCGTTTGGTGAGATTTCACCACAAATTGTCAGAGTTCGATTACACCATCGAATATAAACCAGGGAAGTATAATACCAATGCGGATACATTAAGCCGCATTCCACAAGTATTAAGCGAAGACAATACAGGCAATACCTTAACGGTACAAGCCCAAGTGCACCACACTATGGACTCTGATGTGGAAGAAAATAATTTCCCAAATAAAAGAAAATAAAGAAACCCGCTCATTGCTTCGCCGTGACCAGAGCTCAAAAACAGAAAGCCCAAGAAGCCAGTACGAGCCCCAGCGCCGTAAAACAGCCCACGGCAGCGGAACATAAAGAAAATGAACACCCAGAGGCAGAAATACAACCCCCGGCTACGCTTGAACAAGAAATATGTCCAGTCAAGGCACCTGAGATAATCACGAGCCCCAAGGAAGTCTAAACAATCCTAAAGGATTATCACGACTCTCCTTTCGGCGGCCATCAGGGTGTCATTAAGACCTATAAACGCATTAGACGCAAGTATTGGGGGAGACACATGCTTAGCGATATAAAAAGGTACATAAAGAAATGCCCTAAGTGCCAAACAATGAAAGCATCCCCACAATTCAAGATGCCCATGGTAATAACGGACATCGCAGAACAACCGTTCGACAAGGTTTACCTCGATATAGTAGGTCCACTAGAAGAGACCATATAAGGTAATAAATATATCTTAACTTTTCAAGATAATCTTACCAAATTTGTCGATTGGTATGCCGTACCTAATGGAGAAGCAGTAACGGTGGCGCAAATCTTTTTCAATGAGATTGTCACGCGTTATCGCATTCCAAAGAGAATAGTCACCGATCAGGGAACTAATTTCCTGAGTGAGCTATTCAAGAAGGTCTGCAAACTGCTAAAGGTAAAGAAGTTACAGACTTCCGCATACCATCCACAGTCTAATGGAGCACTAGAGCGTGCCCATAGACCATTAATCGAATATCTGCGTACAATCGTAGATGAAAATCCTAAAACATGGGATCAATTCCTACGAACCGCTGCATTCGTGTACAATAACAGTGTACACGAGGGTACTAAATTAACCCCGATGGATTGCCTTTACGGCTTCACAGCGGATGTCCCAACTAATTTAAAACGGGATCCTGAACCCGTTTATAACCACGCAAGTTATTATCATATGCTCAAATACAGACTCCAAAAATCGTATGCCACGGCTCGCAAAAATCTCTTAGCCAGCAAACAACGCTCAAAGGCATATTACGACAAAGCAGTCAGGCCTCTCACTTTCCACCTAGGGGACAAAGTCCTCCTCAAAAGTGAAAGCCGCAAACACAAACTGTCTCAAATCTGGGTTGGCCCATATCTGGTAATCAATGTACCCAGTCCAACAAACACTACCATAAAAATAGGCAAGCGGCAGGTTGTCGTCCACAACAACCGTTTGAAGCGCTATTATGAGAAGTATACTGCTACATATATCTTTAGCAAATAAGTTAAGTCCATACTAAATTCTACAATTAAATTAAGTGCTATTAGAATTACCACAAATAGCTTCCAGTATGACTAATTGACTAACGAAGCCTATCCTTCATTTTCTACAGAACATGAAGCACATATTGGTGTTAATATGCTTTTTTCATCTGGCAATGGGACAAATACAAACGGAACCCTACACCATAAGTCCCCTGAACAATACAGGAATACTGTATGACGATCTAGGAAAATTACAAGTCTACCATAGTACATGGAACATCTTAACAGAGATCAATCTAATGGAACTGGACAACCAGACGCTCATGGCAGAACAGGCGGAACACTTAGTTCACCGACTATGCTCAAATCGCTCTCAAACGGATGAGCTATGCCTGATTCAACAAAAACACGTTCATTCTCTCTTGGAAAATATCAAGAGAAGAACAAGTGTCATTCGGGAAGTGGTCCCAAAATCAAGATCAAGAAGATCTATCTTTGATGGAATAGGGAATGCAATGCACTACCTATTCGGGACCATGGACAGCACTAATGAATAAGAGGTATACAGTCGACTCGAGGAGCTCGAAACAAATTCAAAAGCACTAGCCGACCTGGAAAGACAGCAGATCAGTGTAGTCAAAACTACACTACAGCAAATTCAAAAGCCATTGACATCTCTGCAGGAAAGACAACGTCAAATAAATCTCCAGGTAAATAGAATGCAAAACATAACGGATGATTTACTGATGAGACAATTGAGACAGGAAATAATTTCAAGCCTGACCTTACAAATTGTCGAAAGTGAGTACAGGCAGCAAGCCTTACTCGACATAATAATCTCCAGTAAAAATCACCAGTTACATCCGCTAGTGGTGTGTCCCAAAAGTGTATTACAGATATACCACAAGTCCCACGCAACTTGTCCAGATGCACAAAATTTTCTCTCCCTGTTGTATCAGACAGCGAAAACAAAGGCACGTCTAGTCCAAGACAAATTAGTCATTCGAATACAACTTCCGATTTTCAATCTACCACAAATGAAGTTGTATAGAGTACACAGTTTTGCCATACATATTAACAACAAACAATCATTGGTACCCGATATACAGTACTCGCACGTAGCGCACCAGGTACAGACACAAGATATTCTATTATTAAAAACACAAGATCTTAAAGGCTTTAAAAAGATCACTCAATATTCCAAGGAGGACACTTACATCGCTAAGCTAGGCATTCCCGTAACAAAGGCAACTCTGTCCAAAGAATGCATAGTGAAGCTGCTCTTTGATCCATTAAAGGAAGAGCCTCAGTGCCATTTCAGAGCACAAATACCTCCTAGAGACCTGCTTATCAAATTAAGTAAACCCAATTCGTGGATATTCTCGTTGATAGAACCTACAATTGTACACCTCCAGTGTACCCAACAATTTTTAACTTCAAAGATTGAAGGTCAAGGAATAATCACTATCAACCATCCCTGCCAATTGCAAGTAGGATCCCAAATCCTACACTATGAGGCAGAGAATATCCAGTCATTGAGTCTCAAATAACCCAACTACTTCCCAAATATCGCTCCATTAGAGCACGTGGTAGAAAAATATCTCAATGAAACCAAAAACAAAGTACAGTCTGAAAAAATACAGACAGAACTATATTCAGGAGATGACACTAACAGCATCATCCTAGAAGGTACCCAGTCATTAAAAGAACTGGACGAAAAATTACAAAAAATAGTTCCTCATATCAGTCACCACCCTACACATGTCCTAGCGGCAACATCACTATCCTTAACTGGTGTTTCCATCACATGTATGGTATTGTACCTGGTCGCCAAATGGCTAGTCTCATTCATTAAAAATTACCGTTCACGCAAATCCGAGAAAACCCCAGAGGCGGAGGAACAAATCGAACAAATCGAAATAATCGAACCTACCCCTCTTAAAAGGACCCGCACCCTACCACCTGCTAGGTCAGTGCAAGTGGTCTAATATCACCACTTCAAACGGTCACATAAAAAGGAGCACTATCACTAATAGTTTAGCACATAGAAAATAAATGTAAGTGGTTTCTACAAACCACAAAAAACCAATTAGTACTAATAAAATAATAATAAAAACAAAAGGGGAGAGGACATACATAAATAATTATTAAAGCATAGATGTAAGGAAAACTAGATTAATAAAAACATATATACAGATATTAATATAAACTAAAAACAAAAGAAAAAAAAACAAAAAAAAACCCTCCCCCGCTAGTGTTAAATAATAATTAAAAAATAATAAATAACATAAAAATATAAATATTATTATTATTAGCCTAGAATAAAAATTTAATAACGACTAACTTTAGAACGTAACAAAAATACAAGATTAACAAAAAAAAGATACATATACATAAAAGTACAAAAAAAGAAAAAACCCAGTAGAAATTAATAAGGTAATAAAGAAAAGATAAGAATAGAATAGGAGTAGATAGTTAAGAACAATTTTAGAAAAATAAGACAACAAAAATTTTTTTTTTTAATTAGAAAAAATGTAAAAGCCAAACTGACCAAGAGCCGAACCACCGAAAAAGGCATTGCCAAACCAAAACGACCACGCCGACCAAACAAAAGAAAAACACACCAGAACCAAATCCTAAAAAGGGGACTAGGAAGTTTAAATAAGAACGATAATTTTTTTTTAATATATAAAATATTTAATACAATTTATGGAAAAGAATAGAAAGATAGGAAAGATACAACAAGAAAAACTAATCCTATAAGTGGGGAAAAAGGCAGCCATACTGGGCTGCGTCCAGGACGTCGACTACCAACACTTCAGTCGGAGTTATAAGTTTCGACTTCGTCTTCCCAGTTTTCAGGGGCCTCAAGCGCTCATACGTCGGTGGAGACTCCGGCTCGGGAGACCCAGGAGGAGTTGCGAAGATCACTCTATAGAGCTCCGTGACCGGATCTGCTGCAGAAAACACGCAGCAGACGCAAATCGCGTGCACCCCAATCACCACCAGGGTACCTCCTATAAAGAGATAAACATCTTATTAACAAAAAAAAAACGTAAAAGTTCCATTTCCATACCTGAAGCGGACCACCCCATCCCTCCATGGGGGATCAAAGAATAATCCACATGAAAGGAGTGTCCAGCCACAGCATCTTCCATCCAAATTACTTCGGGCTGCTGGCCCCGTCGATGCTCAAGCAGGCGAATTGGTCCCTGCCAATCACGGACAACACGGACCACACAAATCATGGTGGCACGTGAGATCAAAAATTCGGGGCAGTACCAGGGATCACGACCTAAAACGACTCGGAAACTCATGACGAATGAACCATGAACGCTCAAAAGTGGCTGCAAGTACCCCAATATACCTTACAATGTATCTCACACATAAAGATAAACAAAATATCCAATTGAGATTAGACGTTTGATCAAAAATCATTTTTATCTACCGTCTAAACAAAACAATTGTGCTAACGTGCACAAATTACTTATTCCCCTCTCCTTCCCCGAGAGTTATTCCTCTTCCAAGAATAACTCTCTTTTTCGCGGAGGGAAGGATTGTTGTATATACAATACAATATACCTAAAAAGAAGTTAAAAAAAAATAATAATAATTATAACTTATTTAATGTCATGCATAAGTATAAACTAATCATGTTTAAAACATGGTTAGCTTATCTCTCTGCAAGGCGAAAAAATTGCCATCAGCAATTTCTCCACATTCCTTTATTAAAGGCAAAAAGTATTTCCCACAAAATGACTTGGGACAAACAAAAGTGTTAAATATCAACCCAAGTCGTTTTCATAGAAAATAGCCCCACGATAAATCTTACCTTCAGTAAGATTTGTCGTATATACGATATGTATGTACATACATACATACATATCGGGCGCATGAAAATTTTACGTCGGTGAAGACTGAAACGATCAAGTCTTCACCGAAAAAAAGTCCTTATCCTTGTCGCGAGCTGCATACATTGTGATCGCAACAATGCAACAATGTATGCACGGTAGCAAGACGATGGTCGATATTTATGAAAATATCAAATTTCAATTTCAACCATCGTTCGTCGCGATAATTCTGGGCATGTTTAAACATGCCCAGCGGTAAATAATTTTCTCAGGATAGGAATGCTAATTAAGCACTTTCCTATTCTGAACAACTAGACTTGCGATTACGAAAATCAAAGTCGAGTACAGTCGGTTTTTGGAGAGAAGTCGAAAAGGGTTGCTTAAAAATCAACGAACGGGATCCTCACGCGAATAAAAGTATAAAATTGAGAATAAAAGTAAAAAATTGAGAAACGGTCAGGAAGATAAAGAAAAAAAAGGCAGATACCTATGGTCGGTCCGGTTATAAGACGGTTTGGTTTATTTCGGTGGTAAATAAAAAGGTGTTTGTACAAAAGATACCAACTAAGTGTAAAAAGCGTGTTTCTAGTTAAAATAGTAAATAAGTGTAAAGATAAAGGAAAGGAGCAAAATAAAATTAAATAAAGTGATAGTAATCTGTGGAGTGCATTTTATTTAGAGTGTGCTTTTGGAAAACCCGGGAACCCAAGGGTGACTAGGCAGGTAGGAGTACGTCTAAGTTCATACCCCCATAAAATACATAACAGCCGGAAATTCACGGTCTATACTGGCCATAAACCTCTCAAAGGTGTCTTCAATGTGAAAGACCCTACTTCCCGTTTGGTGAGATTTCACCACAAACGATCTGAATTCGATTACAACATCGAATATAAACCAGGGAAGTGCAACACTAATGCAGATGCACTAAGTCGCATCCCTCAAGCATTAAAGGAAGACAGTTTAGGCAATACCTTAACGGTAAAAGCCCTAGTCCACCACACGATGGACTCAGATGTGGAGGAAGACGATTCCACAAATAATAAAAAGAAAAAGAAATCCGCTCCTTGTTTCGTCGTGACTCGAGCTCAGAAGCAAAAGGCTCAAGAGACAATAAATAGCTCCAGTGTGGAGACAGAAAAGCACACGAAAACGGACCAAAACGAAATTCAACTCCCGGAGGCGGAAACACTAGACCCAAACACGCTTGAGCAAAAAGTAAGTACTGACAAGACACCCGAAGTTATCACGAGCCCTACGGAAATCCGAACAATCTTAAAAGATTATCACGATTCTCCATTTGGTGGCCATCAAGGTATCATAAAAACTTACAATCGTATAAGACGCAAGTATTGGTGGAGACACATGCTTAGCGACATCAAGAAATACATAAAAAAATGCCAAAAGTGCCAGACGATGAAAGCTTCTCCACAATATAAAATGCCAATGGTTATCACGGACATCGCAGAACAACCGTTCGACAAAGTTTACCTCGATATTGTAGGTCCATTAGAAGAGACCACGTCAGGTAACAAATATATCTTGACCTTCCAAGATAATTTAACAAAATTTGTCGACTGGTATGCAATACCCAATGCAGAAGCCGTCACAGTAGCTAAGTTTTCTTTGATGAAATCGTTACGCGCTATCGCATACCCAAAAGAATACTCACCGATCAGGGAACAAATTTCCTAAGTGAATTATTCAAAAGAGTATGTAAGCTTCTAAAGGTAAAGAAGTTACAGACTTCGGCATACCACCCACAGTCTAACGGAGCAGTAGAGCGTGCCCACAGACCGCTGATTGAATACCTGCGAACAATCGTAGATGAAAATCCCAAAACATGGGACCAATTCCTAGGAACCGCTGCATTCGTGTATAATAATAGTGTACACGAGGGTACTAAATGGACTGCTTTTACGGCTTCACAGCGGATGTCCCAACAAATTTAAAACGGGATCCCGAACCAGTTTACAATCACGAGAGCTATTATCATATACTAAAGTATAAGCTCCAAAAACAATACGCCACGGCAAGAAAGAATTTATTAGCCAGTAAACAACGCACAAAGGGGTACTATGATAAGACAGTACGACCCCTAACTTTTCACATAGGAGATAAGGTCCTCATTAAAAACGAAAGCAGGAAACATAAGCTTTCCCAAATCTGGGTAGGACCTTATCAGGTAACTGCTATACCAAGTGGAGTGAACACCACAATAAAAATTGGTAAGCGTATTGTAACGGTACATAACAACCGTCTAAAACCATACTTCGAATGAAATAAACATGTTGTCACAGAACCAGGTTGACTCAAATTCCTACTCTGTTTGTTTCAAATTAATCCCATTTTAACGGCTCTCAGCAACACTTGCGGTGGAGCCACTCCACTGCCTGGTCTAATAACGAAATAAGTAAAGTCATACTTAAAGGTTTATTATCATCCTCCGAATTGTCCACAGAAATGGCGCTACAAATTATTGCAATTGCCATCCTCATCCAGTACGCGACAGGAGAAATCGCCGACAAACCCTATGCTATAACCAAGCTAAATATTTTTCGAGCATATAGGAAGCCTCATGGTGTATCATAACACTTGGAATGTTCTCACGGAGATAGACTTGGATGAGTTAGACACACAGATAAAGCTAACGGAACATGCAGAATATTTAGTGCATAAACTCTGCATAAATATCACGGACAAAGAAGACCTGTGCAACGTGTGGCAACTACACATACACGCTATAATAGATAGCGTACAAAAGCGCACGAGAACCATTAAGGAATAAGTTCCAGGAAGGCGTAAGGCCAGATCACTATTCGACGGAATAGGCAATGCTATGCACTATTTATTTGGTACCATGGATAGTAACAACGAGAAGGAGATATACAGCCGCTTAGATGAAATTGAATCGAACACACAAGCCCTAGCTGAGCTAGAGAAACAACAAATAAGTGTTGTTAAAACTACCTTGGAACAGATTCCAAAACCATTGGCTATGTTAATGGATCGTCAGCAAAACATAGCACACCAGATTAACGATCTGCATACTGTGACCGAGGACCTAACCAGAAGGCAGCTGAGGCAAGAGATCATATCGAGCTTATTGCTTCAAATCATCGAAGTCGAATACCGTCAACAAGCCCTCCTTGACATTGTAATAGCCACTAAAGGCAACCATATTCACCCACTCCTCGTGTCTCCCAAAAATCTGCTGGATGTATATCGAAAATCAACTTCGAAATGTCTAAACGACCAAAATTGCCTATCGATTCTGGACCAATCAGCAGGAGCCCAGTCATGCCTTATGCAGAACAAATTAGTGGTGAGAATAACTCTCCCAATTTTTGATTCTCCCAAAATGAGGCTACGGCAAGTCCGATGCTTTCCAGTACCACAACCAGCAAATTATTCCATAATCCCAGATCCTGGATATTCTTGTGTGGCACATAGCGCTCGCAGACAGGAATTCCTCTTATTAAATGGTGAGGATATGAAAAGCTTCAAGAAAGTCACTCATAGCCTGGAGTAAAATACATATATAGGTCGACTAAATACTCCCATAATTAAGGCAACAACCTCAGATGAATGTATAGTGAAAGTGTTGTACAATCCTTTCAATGAAGTGCCCAAGTGTAGGTCTAGAGTACAAGTCCCCCAAAAAGACATGTTGATAAAGTTAAACAAGCCCAATGCGTGGCTATTTTCGTTTATTACCACCACGGTACTACATATAACATGTCGACATCACTTTGATATCTCAAAATTAGAGGGGCAGGGGATACTAGAGATAACGCAACCATGTCAGGTGCAAATAGGGGAAAAGGTGCTAAGGTACGAAGGTGAAAATAAACACCCTTTCAAAATTACTCAGCCTAAACAATTTCCTGAGCTGAATGATTCATTACTCAACCTGAATCTAGCCGAAATTTTACCCAAGTCTCAAAACCAAAGTGTACAAACCGAAATCATAACAGGGGACGATATCAATAAATCAATCTATACTGGCACACATTCGCTGGAAGATATCCAGCACAAATTAGACCAGTATAGTAACAAGGTATCAAGCAGACAATCCCATATCCTGTCCACAACTTCTCTATCATTTACGAGCCTACTAGTTCTGGCCATAATGATCGCTGTGGCAGTAAAATATCTTAACCCTGTTGTCATCAAGATGAGACAACAGAGAAATCAACCACAAGGAAACCCCGAAATTTCATCAGAGGGAATTCCTTTAGAAGAGCGAACTCCTGCTCCCCAACCCAGTTTGAGGCGAACCAGAAGCCTCTCCAAAACAAAATCAGTCCAAATCGTTAAAAAAAAAATGGAACACGGACACTGTCAATATGGACAACCAATCAACCTAATTAAGGACATAAAAGGTAGACCTGGTAAAACATGTACATTAAATACATAGAAAACTGGTAATCAAAAACATGTAACGAAGTTACATACATTTCAGCTAGACGCCAGCGAAAACGAGTGTCTAGCAGCCGCAACAATGTAAGCCAGCCGCCGAGAGGAGAGCACACTACTGATAAGCAGCTCAGTAGTGTCCCGTGCTGGTGGCGTGATAGTAGAAGGGAGCATTCTCCACCCGACGCCATCAGCCAGACTGCCTATAAATAGCCGGCAGCCGAAAGCTACAAGTCACCGTTCAAGCAAAATATCCGACCGCGAGTGTACAACTCCAAAGTAGATAGAGTTGACCCCCACCAGTGGAATACCAGAAGGCTGGCTATAAAAGTCAGTCAAGCACCGAAAGATTAGTCAGTTGCCTCCCAGCAGCTCGACTAGAAACATCTCCCGTCCAGTCCTATCCGCAAGTCGTGTTGACTAGTTCAACGGCAGCGCACGATAATCGTGCTGGCCTGAGAATTAGTAAGCGCACGCATTCCGTCCCCGTACCCCCGTGTAGGCTACTCTGACGATAAGCGTACGTCATCGTGTTGGTCAGAAGAATAGCGAGCGCACGCTCCGTGCCGTACCCCCGTGTTGGCTATTCTGACGACGAAGCGCACGTTCATCGTGTTGGTCAGAGGAGTAGTAAGCGCACACGTACATTCCGTCCCGTACCCCCGTGTTGGCTATTCTGACGACAAGCGCACGTCATCGTGTTGGTCAGAAGAATAGCGAGCGCACGCTCCGTCCCGCATCCCCCGTGATGGCTACTCCAAACGACAAGCGCACGTTAATCGTTTTGGTCTAAGGAATAGTAAGCGCACGCTCCTACCCCGCACCTACGCCGCGTAGTCTTAAGTTATTGTAAGTAAGTGAGTGAGTGTAGATTAAGTAGTGTGTGTGTTACGTATACCGCCCGAGCTGCAGAGCTAGAACAGCGCTCTGAACCCCGCAACGTCGTAAAATGGCCCTGGACAATCTCCCTGGGCCAACAACCGACGTTACAAGCAAAAAGAACAACATAACATGTATCAATATACTATATATTAGTAATATATAAATAAAATAAACAACAAAGGAGAGATAAATATATATAAAAATAGATAGAGCGACAAAAAAATTAAAATACATTAGACTTAATTATGGATAAAATAAATAAAATAAAGCTAGAAATATAAATGAATCAAAATAGTATGCCCTAGAATTAAATATAAACAAAAAATAGAATATATATAAAAGAAAAGAAAACGGTTGTAAAAAGTAGACCTGGACACATGTACAAAGAATAAAAACAAAATAACAAAATAAATTGTAGTAAAAATATAAACAGAAATAAAACAGACCTAAGGTGTCAATAGGAAAAAATGTATTAAAATTAAGCTAAGTTAAAATGAATATAAATAGGTAGTAGAAATGTTGGAATTAAAGAAAAAAATGCATATAAAAAGAAAAATGTATAAAATTAACAAGTTAATAAAAAATGCATTAGAATTTAAAATAAACCTAAAATAGAATATGTTTAAAAAATATATATATATAAATAAAGTGTAGAGCAGAAGTACGCACTAACTAACAGTATAAGAAACTGAATATACAGTTGGAAAAAAAAACAAAACATTAATACCAGGCTACTAGGTAACGACGAAATGGTTATAGGATTAAAATTAAACCAGTAAAACAATAAATAAAACAGTAAGAAATTGTAACAAATACGTACAAGGTAATCAAAAAAAAAACAAAAATTTGTTAACTGAGGTAGAAAAACAACAAAATAAGAAAAGAGAGGTAAGAACCTTTCAAAAAATTAGAAAATTAAATCACCCAAAATGTAAAGCCTAGCCGAACCGACCGGAGTCCGCGCCGCCAAAATAGCACCCACAATAACTTCCCCTGAGAATTATTCCTCTTCAAAGAATAATTCTCTTTTTCTCAGGGGGAAGGATTGTTAGGTACGTAAATTATACCCTGAAAAAGTATTAAAAAGGGGATAATTTTACAGGCATACATACATGTTGGAACATGATTAGCTTACCTTCAAAAACATTTTAAGAAAGCGATTTGGTTCCTAAAATTCCTAAAAACCCTAAAATTTAAAAATATTAAAAGTTCCAAATCACTAAAATTCATATAAGCTAACCATGCCTAAAACTTGGTTACCATGCCTAAAACTTGGTTAGCTTATCTATTTAATCAGTGAAGAAAATTGCGTCAGCAATTTTCTTCACATTCCATAGAGTTGAAACAAAATTATTCCAATGGCAAATTTTGCCTTCAGCTAAATTTGCCAGTAGAAATATTTAATTTGAAAAATAAAATAAAAGACAAATCGTACCTTCAGTACGATTTGTCGTGAAAATTGCAATATGTATGTACGAACGTACATACATATCACAAAAAAGCTTTCGCGATAAGAAGAGCGCGCCGCGAAAATACATTGTATGTATACGCGCGCGGCAATTCTCATCGTCATGGCAGTGGCTGATGTTTATCAAAGCATCAAATTTCAAGCCTCCGTCCAACGAAAAAATATTCTGGACTTGTTTAATCAAGTCCAGAATAAATGAAAATTTTCTCAGGGTGAAAATGCAACTATGCATTTTCTACCCTGAACGAGGGCTCTTGATCGCGACGAAAGTGATCAAGAGCCGAGTTGAATTTTTAACTTGGGGGCGACGCGGTCGTGCTGAAAGAAGATAAGTAGAAAAGTTTTTTTGAAAGGAATCGTTGTGTGTTAAATAAAAAAGAGTAAGTGACACCGCGAAGAAAATAGTTGATTTAAAAAGTAAAAGGGTTACTGATTCGGTCGGTTGAAAAAATAAAAAGCAAAAGAACAAAGGAAATAAAATAATTCATGTGAAAATAGTTTAAGAAAAAATTAAAGAAGAAAAGTGTATGTGAAAGTGAAACCAGTTTGGATAAAATTAAAGAAAACAAAATAAACGAGGCAATAAGGCGTGTTATTCAACCCCTCCAAATACCCCTATTGGAATACGCAAGCAGAACGGACAGGGCATTTAGCAGTGAGTACCCCACGTAAAATAAACATAACAGAAACACAGTTTGCGTTATCGGGAATTACTCAAGAACAAACTAAATTTTATCACGTAATCGGAACTCTCGATGAAAGCGTCATTCGCTTGGTTAGTATTGTCGTGGCCACTCCAACCCCAAACCTGGAGTATTACCATTTAAAAGAAACCCTAATTTCCAGGTTATCAGGAAGTGAGGATCGTAAAATAAGGCAACTTTTAACCGAACTCGTTGCTTCGGGAGATGCGTGCACTTAACGGAGGGAGACTTACTGATGAATTCCTTAAATGTTGAAGAAGGACAGGAAAGAGAAATCCTCCCAGTGAGGCTAATCCTGAAGCGATAATATGGTAGTTATCTACCCATAATGGGTAGAGATATTAACAAGGATCACCGTCCTTTACAAAAAAAATTTTCCGACCACCACGAATGAAGGAAGTATTGAAGAAAGACAAAAAATTTATTATATTTCATTAACACATAATACAAAATATTTATTATATTTCTTTAACACTATCATTAGGAAATTTGCTTTGTTGGCAACATAGGCAAGAACGAGCCCAAGTGCTGCTGTTTTTGTTCATAGAGGGCCAAAAGTATCTAGTAGTTATCATTTTATTGGAGAAGCGAATACTTGGGTGAGATAAATCATGAATTATTTTAAATACTGATTTTCTGAAATTCGGTGGGATATAGGGCCTTAGCCCGACTGGGGAAACTTCGCAGTATAATTGTTTAACTGCCCCGAATATTGCGAATTTTTTTAATTTGTACTGAGAATTTTGTAAGAGTCGATGAAGTTCTGCGTCTTCAATTTTAGCATCGGCAGTTAATTCGAAATTAATTGAGCTGGGGAGGTGTAATTCTTCTATTCGGGAGAGAGCGTCAGCAACTACGTTCGCTTTACATGGAACATACTGTATGTCAGTGGTAAACTCTCCGACGAAATCCAGATGCCGTAGTTGTCTAGGTGACGCTTTTTCGGGGTTTTGTAGGAAAGCGAAGATTAAGGGTTTGTGTCGGTAAAAAGCGTAAAGGTGCGACCTTCTAACAAGTATCGGAAGTATTTGATACCGTTATATGCTGCTAAAAGTTCCCTGTCGTACGCACTATACTTGCGTTGTGCGGTATTTAGCTTCACCGAAAAGAAACCTAGTGGTTGCCAGTTTTCGTCTACCTTTTGTTGGATAGCGGCCCCGATAGCCGTGTTAGACGCGTCTATCCACAGAGCCATTTTAGCTAAAGAAAGTGGAAACCCGAGAAGAGTGGTTTGTTCAAGCTGGGTTTGACCAATTTAGCATTCCTAGAAAACGGCGTTGTTCTTTGACTGTTACCGGAAGTTTGTAATTTGCAATTACCTCCGTTCGTTCCGGAGAGGGTTTGACTCCATGGGGAGTGATGAGATGACCTAGAAATTTTACCTGCGGTTTTGAGAAATTGCATTTCTCCAAATTTATAATAAGCCCGTATTCGCTGATACGTTTAAAAATTTGTTCCAAGTGCTTATAATGTTGAGCTTCCGTTTCATGGCCAGTTTCACAGTCTGAGTTTAAACTAAATATTTAGTTTAAACTCGACGAATGAGTTTCACAGTTTGGTTTAAACTCCGGTTTAAACTAGAGTTTAAACCGTGCCATCCGTCGGTTTAAACTCATGATAAAAGTATTTGAAATATATGACATCTTATTTTGACAGTAGCATTGTTTGCTTGTATCAAGAAAATAATTTCGTCGAGGATTTAGACATTTCTAGCGATAAAGAAGATTTTTTTTAGTTAAATTTTCAACTCATTCGACTACGTTTATTTCTATGCTAGGTTTAAGTAAAGAACTTTGTCACTTTGTCTTCGAATCTATCCTTGTTCGTTTTCGTGCGCTCTATTATATATCTTTTTTATGCACTAAGGAAGGCAATAGCTCAACTTCACTTATGCTAAAATTTGCATCCTTTTTTAATGTTGGCATATTTAAAATTAGCAAATAAAACTACATTTTTTAAATTTTTTTTTCTGATCTGTTTACTTTTCCGATTGACAGATTGATTGATAGAAAAATTGCTTCACAATGGTGGCGATAACTAATTTAGTTCACAATTTAATCAGTACTACCAACGTTACTAAAAGAATGCACTGTGAAACCCGATTTGGTTTAAACTTCGTTTAAACTTGGAGGATGGTTTAAACTAAACCTTGGTTTAAACTCGACTGTGAAACTGGCCATTACAGGCTATCAGGAGGTCGTCTAAATAAACGAAGCAGAAAGGAAATTCCTGAAGAATTGCATGAATGAATCTTTGAAAGGATTGGGCTGCATAGCACAATCCGAAAGTCATACGCGTGAACTCGAACAGTCCAAAAGGGGTGCATATAACAGTTTTGGGAATATCTTCGGGTTCAATTGGAATCTGGTGATATGCCTTTGCTAAATCGAGGGATGAAAAAATATTACAATTTTGAAGTTGGTACATGAAATCGTGAATTAAAGGTATTCGATATCGATCAGGAACGGTGCAAGAATTCAGGCGCCTGTAATCACCGCATGGTCTCCAGTTTCCATTTTTTTTTTCAACGAGATGTAGAGGGGACGACCAACAGCTACTTGAGCGTCGGCAAGCAAATGCCCTGCTTCAATAAAAAATCGAACTCTTTCCTTGTGGCTGCTAATTTTTCTGGTGAAAGTCGACGAACTTTTGATGAGATGGGTGGACCTTTGGATATAATATGGTGTGTTACTGAATGAGCAACTGGTTTGATGAAAGAAGACTGCGTAGTAATACTATTGTATTCACGTAAAAGTCTTTGAATATTCAGATTAATAGATGGATCGATAAGCACTGAAAGTGCTGAAAATTGTGATGAAACTCGTTGACCCTGAGATTTGAGTGATGTTAACGGGTCTATGAGTGCCTTTTGTTTAAGATCAACCAAAAGCCCATAGTGACCTAGAAAGTCTGCGACTAGTATTGATTTTGGTATGTCGGCGATAATAAATTTCCAAATGAATGAACGTCGCAATCCCAGGTCTAAGGAAAGAATTTTATTTCCATTAGTGTTGATAGTTGACGCGTTTGCTGCGACCAGACGAAGATTTGACTTTGAACGACGTTCAGTTGGAATTGCGGGAATTACTGACACATCTGCCCCTGTATCAATCAAAAAATGTTTCCTAGAAGAGCTATCGAAGATATAATGACGAGTACTTCCATTGCCGCATCTGCCTGTCGTCAAAGGCCTTAATAGTTTGTCGAGCTTTGCTGATTATCTGAATTTGTTTTAAAACATGCACTTTTATTTTTCGATTTAAATGAGCAAGAAGGAATGCATTTCTTCGACTTTTCATTAAATCTTTGGTGGTACCAGCACCAGTCAGTCTTTCGTCTTGGTTGAAAGCGTGGTGACTGAGATCTGTGTGCTGATTTTTTTTTTTGGATGGGCTACTGGATAGACTACTACGTGACGTATCACGGCGAAAAGTTAATAACTTTTTAATGAAGTCTGGCAAATCCCTGAATTCGCTTGACAATTGTTCTAGGGAAGCGCTCTGGCTGTTTGAAGGAGCGTTAACTGTATAAATCTCGGGCCTTGCATTTACCTCAATTATTTTGTCTGCGGATGCTGCCAGAACGTCCAAGGTACCTGGATTACAAGTCAAGATAATTTGAATGTTCTGCGGTAGGCGTTGAAGCCAAAGAGACACCAACAGCAGTCGGCCGCGATAGAACTAAGAATGATCCTGGTAGCCCTAAGAAGGCATCCAGCAAGCTTAACTTGAAAACTATAGGATATCGCTTAGCCCTCCAATTGCCCCGTCAATGGTGGGTGATATACCTGTTGGAATTCAACCGCGTCATTGACTTGGGAACACACTCCTGAACGATTGGGAGACTGCGATCGGAGGGAGATGTCGAGGGCGGAGGAGGCCCTGCAATTGGTTGGTTAGGTTACCGATTGTAGGGGCTTCTCCAACTCATCTTGGTGAGGGGAGACAGAGGGGCGCTGATCGACTGGATTCTTTGTGTTGCTAGCCTGTTGGTGCACCTCTAGCTTTCAACGCCAAGACTGACGTCAACCTCTGGTCAAATACTAACGTGACTTCGGGGATGTGCCTCCGACTCATAGGACTCAGCACAATTCGAACAAGCTTTGAACGATCTTCTTCCTCAGTACAGCCTTCCTGTCGAAAATGTTTCATTGGTCGTGGGTCGAGTCAAACATTGGGCGCCCGCAGCGATGAGGCCCATGTTTTAAGACCGGCTAGCTCAGTTGACCATTTGTTCAGCGTCGTCTGGACCTCAGGTGGTCCAGGCTACCCTGCCCTGTTATGGTCGTAGCCTATTGCATACAGCAGTATGCTACACTGAGGCTAGCTGCATTTTATCAGTGCGTACTGCTGTTTGTATGGACGGAGCGGCTGTAAATACCGAACGCCACCTAATTGAGAGGGCGCACAAGACAGCAAAAAGATAGAAAAAAAGAAAAAACAAAAAGGAAGAAGAAGAATCGAGGCGGGCTGTCAATTGTGTTCTTGGCAAGAGGACGTGAGGATTCTAGGCGAGTGAAGAAGAGATTAGAATCAAAAACCATCGGCTTGTTTTACGCGAGTAAAAAGTTTTCAATTTGCGCCGCAAGTGTGTACATTACGAAAGTTTGAGAAAGAACCAGTAATTTTGTCGGATGGTCGAGATAAAATACTGAACGAGAGAATGGTAATAAAAAGTTTCAGCGACGTGGGCCTAGTCAAAATATGCCTTAAATTATACCCTTAAACTCGCCAGAAGCCAGAACTAATATACTGATAGTATAATAATAATACGCTGTATAACCCTACATCGTGGTGGTGCCCGAAATCACGGAGGAGTCACGTTCAACTTTTGTAGTACCCGTTAAGCAGCGTGAAAGTTTTTTTGGATATCCATTGTACTGAGTGGTCACTTTCCTATTCCTTCGAAGTAATAAATGTGTAGCTGTCCATGCAGAAAGTCATCTATATGAGTTCAAGAACTTTTTCCCAAATTCACAAGTCGCAAATGTAGATACACGGCAGGAATAATTTGCAACACAGCAAGTCCAGTGGTCGTTTAAAACGCGCCGAACCTCCCACGTGGACCCCCTTTTCAACACATCAAAGGAAGTTCATTGAAATTTGTAATTTATAAGTTAATATGATTTTTGTAAAGGAATAATCCGTTTTAGATTAGCAAGTACACGGCTCGGCCAAGTCAAGTATAATACCGAATGTTCGAAATTTTTTTCAAATTCTCTTGACAGTATCACGGCGGATCATCTCGGAGGCTTCTGCGGTGGATTCCCCAGCAAAAAAAGGGAATAACGTAAGTCGTTACTCTCTTAATTTATTAACTATATTAGTATAAAAGAAGTATTATACTTTGACCGGAGCTACTGAATGGAAGGTCAAAAGAAAAAGAGGAGATCAATATAGATACAGTTCAGGCGTAGTTAAGAAAGATTTCTATTTTTTTTTTTTTGAAAAAAAAATGCATTTTGGATCTCAGAATAATCTTAGAGAGAGATAAGAAATTTCAAGTATAGTGATGAGGTAACCTTAGACTTTAGAATTAGTATTGAAAGTCCATACCTATGTATATACATATATTTATTTGAATTTAAACAGATATAGCTTTAACTTGCAGCAATATGTATTAATTTTTTTTTGTGAATTTGGTCTGACTACAACGATGTCAAGTGAGAATTATTTTGTGAAGTTTATTAGACCGCATATGATGACATCGAGTAAAAGTTTTTTTTTGCTTCAAGTTTGATCAGGTCATAACAATATAGAATTAAATTGTTTAAATCCGATTAGACTTACCTTAAGTAGTACTGACCAGGAATGCTCTCGCTATTGCCTGTTCCTTCTCATTATCGATTGTTGATTGACTAGAATATAACAAGTGATAAGTTTTAGACTGTTCCTCGGAACACACCATACCATGGTGTTATGGCAGATGTATCGGAGTGTAGGCACTGAAATCACTGTAATAAATTAAGGTAGTTTATTTGTGAGGGCGATCTCCTAGCAATAGGTAAATGATAGAGCTTCCTAAGAATATGAATAAAATTTCCTTTATTATACCGTAACTATGATCTGGGGTTTTCACTGCTTTCTCCTTTTACTCTCCCGGAGCCCTCTCATGTGAGGCTTGACTAGGTCCGGTTCTTCACTCCTCGCATTTGAGATCATTAAAGGGATACTGCATACCTAACGCCGCACAGTATCGTTGGATAGAAGGGGCAGTGGCATAAGAAGGCATGAGATCTGCACCTTCATTACAAAGTAAGGTAGGTGCTGTACGAGCCCCTTCAGGGCTGGATGTGTGCTCTTTTGGTGTGTGTCAGGCACGATTATTTTTGTCTATGGCTGGTGGCAGCGGCAGGCTTTTGGGTAACCCCCCCCCCCCCCCCCTCCCCTATAACTCTCCTGAAATAGCCGAGGTGCTAGCGTGCCGCCTTGCAGTCAACGCTGTCCACCGAGTGATCTGTCAGCTCATGCTGGCAGTTGGGAGGGCTCCGGGAGAGTGAAGGAGAAAGAATAAAAATTTAGGTCTTCATCACGTTATAAACCAACATTTTATCACTACAATCGTTCATACAATATAGGAGCTAGAGTTCCGCCAATTAGAACTACCTTACTTCCTGCATTTAACAAATGAGATACCTGATTTATTAATGCTAACCTCTAATAATTTGAATCTTATAACAGGATTAACTGGTATCGATTACAATAACGCCAGCGACAAGAACGTCTGAAAAGCTGCGTAGACTAAGAGAATTCCAACTATTGTCTTTGTATGGTTTACTCTCTAATATTACTAAATATCACAAAACATGGTCAAATTCAATGAATACGAGAATTCAAAGCAATTAGCAAAAGGATTTCTGTTCTGGGAAATAGATAACAATTAAAAAAAATTAAATGCACGGATGTACTTTTAAGAAATGTGCTCAGTTCGAACGATGTTTCCATTATTCCCGTGAAAAAAAATTTACAAACATCCAAACAGAATCGGCATTATGTATATATGATAAATAGGAATTATGGCAAAATTGATAAAATTTATAATGGTCATATAACATGTGAGCATCTCGCAATCTATGTCTACGTTGAAATTCGACATTTCTTATCACGGTGAGCCATATAGCGGCATGAGAAAGTCAGAGTCCTTAATGCTAAACACAAAAATGGAATATCCAAAAAATCCCGTACTGCTTTATCAGCTAAGGTGGTGATTTTACAACAAAAAAATTTTAGTTCTCATTGTCCAAACATTTTGTTTCGCGAACACTTTAAAACTGACATTCTTAAGCGAGGGAGTGCTACACGATTGACCCGTATATGAACAAACGTCCGGGAGTTCAATAAGGCACTATCATCTAGATTCTATTATTACGACAAAAATCTAAACAAAAAAATCACTTATGTACATACCGCCAGTCCCTTGAAGGAACTCCCTGGAGTTTCTGTACGATGTCTAAATGCTGAAAAAGGCTGAGGAAGTTATGATATCTCTAGAACAAAAGATTTTCAGGTCACATCAGTGGTGTTGCTTAATGACCCCGGAAGATTTTAAAATAGGCAACAGAGGACCATAAATTCAAATTATTTAACTATGCCGTTCTAGATGCCTAGACACCCCTTTTTCTTTTCAGCTCTACATACATCCTTGACGATATTCACATTTATCTCCTCACTTACAAGATTAAGATTTAAAAAAAAATCTTCCAGGAGAGTATCGCTCTATATATACCTGTATACTAAAGTTTCTCTGGCTCATCCTTAAATTTAAAAATTTTACATTAAGGCCCAGCTGTTCAATTTGTGTCATTATATGGCACTCTAATCTAATTGTATGGTTGGTTCCTTGAAAAAATCGGACCTCCCGTCTAAAGTCTTGTATACAATTCCTGCATTTCATAACTAACAAAATGTTTTATGCTTTTGCACTTCATGAGAATAGACTCCTTCGGTTGAGTTATGCTGATCTTTTCTTCAGTTCAAATGACGTTCAAAATCTTTCCCTTTTAAAAGAGTCACTCTACACAGTCCCAGTTCTATCGACTTCAAGTTTGGCCTTGTTGTCTGTCTATAGGGGGGAAATTCGCACCGTCATTTTATTTAACTAAAAATGCACATACAGTATAAAATAGTCGAAAAAATGGTCGTGCGAATTTCCCCCTATACGGGGGAAATTCGCCCGCTGTAAATTTTTTTTACAGAAATCACAAATTTATAAAATTTATAACATATATTAAAGGAATATTACAAAATATGATTTTAGAGCTCCGACAGGAATTCTATACCTTAAAGAATGTTCACAAAAACAGAACGTTATCTTGTAAGTAGCTTTAGCTTCAAGTTCAAGCAGTTCAGCTTATAATCGAGAAGACTAACCTATGTGCGAACTTTACCAGAGCAATTATTATGGTGTGAGTTATGGCTTTGCATTTAAAATAAGTTACGAAAGTTACAGGTGCATTTTTTGAAAATTCGAGCGATAGCCTTTTACTTTATACAGGGTGCGAATCTTATACATGCAATTTTTGGCACTTCGAGTAATAGCTTTCTAATATAAACAGGGTGCGAATATTGCAGGTACAATTTTTGGCAGTTTGAGTGATAGCCTTCTATTTTAAATAAGGTGCGAATTTTACAGGTGCAATTTTTGAACTTTCGAGCGACACCCTTTTACTTTAAACATGGTGCGAATGTTACACATGCAATTTTTGGCAGTCCAAGTAATAGCCTTCTGCTTTTAACAGGGCGCGAATGTTACAGGTGCCATTTTTGAAAATTCGAGCGATAGCCTTTTACTTTAAACAGGGTGCGAATCTTATACATACAATTTTTGGCAGTTCGAGTAATAGCCTTCTACTTTAAACAGGGTGCGAATATTGCAGGTACAATTTTTGGCAGTTTGAGTGATAGCCTTCTATTTTAAATAGGTGTTATGGTCGTTGCGTACTGCATATAGCAGTATGCTACACTGAGAATTACTGCAGCATGTATGCCGGTCGGATGCCATACCGGCAGTCCGCACACCCAATCGCGAAGAATTCTTGCCTGCTGTTGGAGAAGAAGAAGACAATCGTCTCTGTCTTGTCAAATCTTCCACCCAGTGAACAAGTGAAGGTGAAATTGAGAATTTGTCCAAAAACATCGGCCAGGAAACTAACCTTGTACGTAAGTTCAAAAGATTTTTCATCCTTATTAATGTCTATTGTCATTTGTTGAAATTATTTTCCTCTTATCAGGCGAAAATCTTAAAAATAGCATCCAACAGCATCGACACCTCACGTTCATAGCCGAGATTATATCTCAACAGATACCTGCAATTAATAATAATAATTGTGCAGTCTCTTAGGGATATGTTGAAAATTTCACATCGTGTCAGTATCGTAGATTCCTTTCGAATCAACATTTATTTGAGTGAGCTCTCCTGTCAAAGATCTGCATAATGTTGGGCACATTTTAGAGAATTGTATGGGATTTACATGACACCAAAATATAGGTATATATAATAACAAATTCCGTTTTTGCGGTGATAATGACTGCCCGGATTGGGTTT
This sequence comes from Dioctria linearis, assembly GCA_963930735.1. Taxonomy (NCBI): domain Eukaryota; kingdom Metazoa; phylum Arthropoda; class Insecta; order Diptera; family Asilidae; genus Dioctria; species Dioctria linearis. The sequence goes on along the minus strand of OZ005742.1, from coordinate 124,056,131 downwards.
TAGCGGAAATTCACCCAACAGTAGCAGTTTTAAGTTCGATAAAATTGCGTGCGTTAACTCAATGCATGGCAAAAACTATAAGCGGAGAGGAGATTGAAGACGACCAGATCAAGGAAACTTTTGCAAATAGCCAGATAGAACTAAGTGAGATAAGGAAAATTTTGGGATAATGTCTGCCTCCTCGCCTTTACAACAACACCACAATATAGACTTATAGCTGAAGTAAATTTTATATGCCTGTATGTGATGATTGTTCCAAATTTTACTGTGAATAACAAAAAAGGTTTTGAAGTAACAATAGGTACGAGAACTAATTGCCATGAGAAATGTTCAAAGAAAAACGCGATAATGGCTCTTGTATATAATGTCAAAAATTAGCAGTCGCAGTCTCCAATTACATCAATTTCTTCGTTATATGAAAAGATTACAGGATCTTCTAGTAACTAATTAACAAAATTAGCTTAAAACAACGTTCATACATTTTTTTAAAGAAAATTTTTTTTTGTAATTTTGAATCATCATTGAATTTAGCGAGTAAGCACTGGCAAGCGGATCATCACGGAGGCGCCTCGGCGATGGATCCACAGCAACGAAGTACTTGTAAGTTGTTGCCATTTGTTTCTTTTCACATTTAAATTTCAAAAATTTGCTCTACATACGTATATATGCATACAAACCATATAACGAAATTCTTCTTGATTTTTGTACATTTGAATTAAATCAAAAATTTGATCTACATACATATATATGTAACCAAACTAATAATGAATTTTTTTTTTATTTTTACATTTAAATTAAGCCAAAAATTCGATCTATATACATATATAGGTATCCAAACTATATAATGAAATTTTTCATTCATAAATGAATACTCTTTATGACAATAAGTTCTTTCACCAGCTTTAGGTTTGACATTATATCTTTGTACGTTTAGCAATTCGTATGCCTCGTACTACTATATCTAAATTGTGCTTAAATTTTCCTTATTTTTGGTACCCAACTAATTTTTTTTGAAATTCAAAATTTGATAGCAACTTAAGTAACATTTGACGAGAGTTTTCGAGCAAACGGGAAAATTTAGTTAATAAAGCTTTTTTTAACGTAATGGCACCGTAGAGTTTTTTTTTCTCCTTTCGCTTTCCTGGAGCCCTCTCACATAAAGGTCGTCTAGGTCCACTACTCCTCTCTCTTTCCAGGTCTACCAGGGACTCTGTAAATATCTGCCCTCAGAGTCAGTTGGGTGGTTGGGGCATGCAGGAAGGCAGACCATCTGCGCCTTCAGTTTAGATGCAGGTAGGTGACGTAAAGGTCCCTTCAGGACTGAATGTGTGTCGGCGTTTTTGGTTTAATAATAATAATAAGTTTATTAAGCAGTTCATCTAATTCATTCCAGATACCCATAATTGAATATCAACATCAACAATGACCCGAGGTCGTCTGTCGAGTTGGCAACAATATTAAAAGAAGTTCATACTGACTAATGTATAACTTAGTAATATCCTTTTAAAAACAACAAAAAGAAGAAAAAAAAGCACTATTTGGCTTAGTCTAAGTACATATATTGACATTCATTGAAGATTCTTTCCATATTAATTCAAGTCCCTAAGCCTGAGTAAAATTCTAGTTAGAAAATGAATTACTATTCAGAAAATGAATTAAAATTCTAACCCCTATAAGTGAGTCGTAGATACATACATACATAAATATTTTTTCTAGTTATTGTACTGTTCTATGAGCATTTGTCGAAATTTCCAGGCTAGCTTGGCGTATTGGAAAAGACCTTCAAAATTTTTTCCATTCATAATTGTAATTACCTCATCTTCTGTGAGATATGTTTTACCGAACGCTAGAATTCTAAATTCTTGCAGAATAGGACAAACAGCCACGTAGTGCAGTAAGTCTTCATCCTCTTCTAAATTACAAAGTGAGCATATTGAGCTACCATCTGTGCGCCACGGACTGGCATTTAGTGATAACATACCACTCCTATAGATTAGAATTAGCCGTATTTTCATAGTAGAGAAATTAACCTTGACATAGCTCAGTTGCCCCAAATTATAGTCTAATTTGTCACAAAGTCCGTGACGTACAGTCTGTCTAGCCCTATCATGAGATTTTTCCCATAACCACTTTTCTCCCTTTTCCAAAATTTCACACAGAACTGGTGACAGAGTTTCTGTACTCTGCAGGCATGAATGGAGATGTATTCCATGCTTTTCAGCTAGATCTAACCACTCCTCATACCAATATAATCCGCTATCTATGGCTTTATTTGCTAATATATACGGCAATCTACTTTCCTTGTAAGAGCCCAGGACTTTAAGCATGTATGCAAAATGGCATTTTAACGTGTATATATACAGGTTCGGTAAACCTGTTTCTAACGTAAGCACGTAGTTGGGAGTTTTATTAGGTAAAAACAGCAGTTTTTTAATAAAAACCCGTTGCAATTTTTCAGCCTCTTCGAATTCCGTGAATCCCCAAACTTGTGCCCCATAACACATCAATGATGTTGAAACTGCTGAATTCATCCTAAATTTAGAGGAGTAATTTACCTGCTCGTTCCTTATGAAACTATTCCATGTGCTGTTGAGTGTTCCTTTTGCTGCAACTAGACGTTCCCTTATATGTTTCCGTATTGATAATTTTGGGGTCAGGGTTACTCCCAAGTACTTGAACTTTTTAACCACTTCAATTTCTACTCCCTGATATACCCAGTTTTCTGAGGCTGCACTCATGCCACCCCCTCTCTGGAATATCATAATTTTGGACTTCTCTAGATTGAGTATCAGATTCCACATTTGGCAGCATCCTTCCAGATTATTTATCATGCTCTGTAATTCTGCCGGACTTTCAGCCATTAGGACTAAGTCATCTGCGTATAGCAAACTTTTAACAACCAAGCTGTCAATATTTACTCCCCCTTCCATACTGTCGTCAATATCATTAATGAATAATGCGAACAACATGGGACTTAACAAACACCCTTGTCTTAAACCTGTGTTAGTATAAAAGTTTTCTGAGAGAACGTCACCATTCCATACTTGTGCACTAGTATTTTGGTATAGCCCTTGGAGAAATCTTATAAATTTAGTCGATATTCTAAGCTGGTAGAGTTTATAGGAAAGCGCACCTCTATTAATGGAGTCGAAAGTGGCTTTGAAGTCTACAAAAAACGCGTATACTTTTCCTCCTTTCTTAGCTAATTTGATTTTAATTATGCTAAAGATGTTAAAAATGTTATCAGTAGTAGAGTAGCCAGGTCTGAATCCTGCTTGTGACTCCTTTAGAACATCGTGACTTTGTTCCCATAAACCAAGTCGGTTATTTGCAATGCCAGTCAGAAGTTTTGCAATCACATTCATAAATGGAAGTCCTCTATAATTTTCAGGTAAGTTTGGGTCTCCTTTTTTATGAATGGGGAATACAATCGAGTTTGTAAAGCTGTCTGGGATAATTTGACTATCAAATATATTATTAAAAGATCTTATAAGTTTGCTCCAGTATTCTAATGGGGCTTGTTTGAAAAAATCATATGGAATACGGTCGGGACCCGGAGCCTTATTATCTTTCGCCTTTTTTAGTACTACCACTAGCTCCTCCAGTTGTATTTCACCATCCAAAATAGGGGTCCCGTACATACGGAGCCGCATATAAGATCAATTCTGCTCTCATGAGTGGATTTAAAAGTTTCTCAAAATAATTTTTAAATCTAATGATATCTATGTCCTGTGACCAGAACTCTTTACTGTCACGTGAAGTGCTCAACTTAAGTGAAATTTCTTCATAATATGTATTTGCCTTTTTTTTACATAACTCTTTGAAATTTCTATTTTCCGCCAAATACATACGTTTTTCAAACTCAGTGTTATGCTTTCTAAATAGCCTGAGCCACTTAAACGATTTTTTGATTTAAAGGCACGAGATTTTTTTTGTATATGGCAGGCGGAAGCGGCCGGTTTTTTTCGTGAAACCCCCCACACTCTCCGCCAAAAGCCGAGGCGAGCTAGCGTGCCGCCCTGCAGTCAACGCTGTCCGCCGAGTGATCGGTCAGCTCATGCTGGCAGTTGGGACTTAACGTCTAGTCGTCAATCACTCAACATAGATCAATAACAAAAATGGCGCCCAACGAGGGGCCACCTCCGTTAGACTTCGGTGGTCTAATTATGACTTTTACTGGAGACTGGGACTTAGAGTGAGATGGTCATTTGGCACTTTGCTAATTGGCTGACTTCAAGTCTCATATCCAGTGGAAGTTATATGCAGACATGGGTCTAATTGGTTTTTGTTTTTGTTGAGAATTTTTGTAATGTTTATGAAAGTTTTTGCTATTTTGATTTTTGAATTTTTGTATCAAAGTAAAGTAAAGTAACATCTTTTTGAAAGTTTTGAAAGCTTTTGTGAAAGGTTGTAAGTTCGACTTTAGGTTTGACTTTGGTCAAGCCTCAAGTCTGAACAGTTACAAGTTTTTTGAAGTTTTTGAATCGATCTTTCCCGCTGGCCTTCTGCTATGGAAATAGTAGGTGGCCTCAAAAATTTTTGATTGGCCAACTGGCTGGACAGAGTCGTGAATCTGTGAGACGACTTTTTGGTATCTAGTTGATCAGATTCATGACTCTGCCCAGTTGGAAGGTGTTTCTGCTAAGGTATCTTGGTTCCTGGATGAAACCGCCAAATTGTTTGTGCAAGTAGCTTGGTTCCTGTAGGAACACCAAACAATTTGAATTGCAATAATTAGTTCCTGAAACTATAAAAACGATATGGAGAAAGGTCACACCATATGCCCGTATACTAGGCTGATGTAAAATTCCCGTATTATTTATTAATACTGCAATTTCGGCACGTGTGTAACGGAACAGTTGCTGTAGAACCGTTCACAAGCCACATGTGATGATGCTAAATTGGTGGATTATGTTAGTGTAGCGGTATATTAAAATCAGAACGCATATAATTAGAGATACATTCGATTTAATTTATATTCCATTTGAAGTTAACTTAAGCACTCTAAATTAAAGCGAGACACTTATCTACGATTAGTCTATGATATTTCAATTATATATTACTAAATTTAGGCTTACAAATTTCAACATAAACAAAAAACAATTCCGCATATACATTCCAACTTGACTCAACTGTCTTGAAATATGTTTTAAACAAAATAAATTTAATTTATTTCTAATAAAATATTTATGCAACTACAAATTAGGCAAACAAGAGAACAATTCGCAGGTATATTCCAGCTTGACTCTAAATTAGAAGTATAGCAATAACTGTCTTGGAATGTTCTGAACAAGGTAATTTACGTTATTAATAAAAAAACTATTATCACTGAAATCTAATTTTAATTAAAAGATGAAAGAAAAAGCAAAATGTCTAATTAACCTTCTTAACAAATGTTGTTGTTAAAGCACAATAAATTTAACACAATTGTCACTATATAATTGCTTCCCTTCACCAAAAATCGCATGAGAGCTTATGCTTACCATAGGTAGATTCTAAGCTAAATTCACGATTTGCACAAGTGAATAAATTCAAAGATAAAGAAAAAACTAAAACTTGGAACACTATACCGCGATCTGAACTCCTTGATTTGGAAAAATATAAGAGCGCGATCCATGCAAATGCTCAGCCTTATATAGGGTTTGAACCGCCATTTTTGTGTGTGGAACCCGCAACCATAATGCTAATTACTCAGAATGCCTTGATTTTCATCAACATCAATTAATTTAATTCGATGCGGAATTTAGTCATCTATATTTCCTCATAAAAAGATCTCCATCATAATTTAATTTAACTGAATGAAAATTAAATATCCAAATTGTGCTATAACATGACGCAATTAAATTCTTGTCATCCATGTTGAGAAAATTGGATGTGGAACGTCTTTTCTTCATCTCAGTTCCATTTGCTATCTCTTTCTTTCTCATTGGTTATATGAGAAATCATAAATTAGATTCCTCATTAATAAATACCCTAAATTCATGTACCATATGTTGGCAGTACATGAAATTTTGACAGTCCGCGATATTTATAAATTGTTTTGACGGCTTCGCGGTCGCGTGTTTTTCGTGTGTTTTTCCGTGTATAGTGTGCTGGTAAGTTATTCAGATTGTGTTTTGTGCATTAATTAGTTAGTGTTTGTGTGTGTTTAATTTATACGAAAACTCGTTTATTTGTGAAATTTACAATCTTAACCTGTATTCAGGTAAGATTTTCTTTTGTTGATTTTAGAGCAAAATTTTCACGAGAAGTTAGTTTTTTGTGATAAATCCCTTTAGTTACTCTAAGCTTCGGTTTTCTTGAGTTGCTAGTTTTTAAAACCTTTAAAAACTTGATTTTTGAGTAAATTGTTTTCCCTTGTGACAAATGTCAAAGGTGAAAATTTATGTGTAATTTTCCTCGAAATTGTTCGCGGGAAAATGTTTTGTTACAATTAATGTGTTCTATAATTATCTTCCATAGTTGGTGTAAATTTCAAGTAAACGACATTAAAATTTAACTAATTATGACCTAATTTCAATTTCCCACAGTGTTGTTGTTGCTATGTATATATGTATTATGTTTACATTTGCATGGGGAAGTTGTGAAAAACTTATTCTTTTCTATGTAGATTTGTTGATTTTCTTAATACATATATAAGTAGTTTATGGTTTACTTGCTCTAATTCATTCATTTTTTTTCATTTCAGATAATTTCATGGGTATATGTAAGTACATGGTATCTCTATCTTCGTGGGAGGAATATATGCCAGTCGATTTCCCTGGCTAGTACTTAAGTTAAGTACTTTAAGTTTGTTTGATCCTTTCTAATTGGTTTTTTATTTTTTTATAGCTTTTTTCATCGCTGAACATTCTCCTCCTCGTTGAATGCCTGCATTCAACCTATTTTTTAACTTGGTTATGCCGCGTTTGTGATAGCGATTGAACTTGATCTCACAGTCAGCTCGCACATGCTAAAAAACTTGGTACCGATCGGGAAGATTGATTGTCTTGGTTTTGCGTTTCGCTTTGCTAATGGCTTCGAAATCTATGCGTTCCAGAACGTGTCGCTGCAAATAGATGTCAATCCCCTCTAGAGTGACGAACCGTTGATGTGTGATTTCTGCACGCATTCTGAGCGAGTTCAATTGGTTTCCATTGATGATTGCTGGTTGAGCTGGAGTGGATTTTGTATGTGGTGTGGTGACATACTTTGCCGAATGCTGCTGCTTGGACCCCTGGCCATTGGAATGAGCGCGTTGTACAACTGCAGATGTGGAGGGAGCATTGTAGTGGGATGATTTTGGAAGTCCAGTCAACACGTCACAACCGGGATCTACAAATAAATTCTCCAGACGGCTCCTTGGAGGAGAAAAGCGGATGTCCTCGAGGATGTATAGGACATCTTCATCGTGACTCTCGATATTAGACATCTGGAATGGCACTGTATTAATATCTTGAATGCAAATGGGGACAGTCACCAAAAGACATAACAAACAAATAACATTTAGACACAAATATACTCTTAATGGTCATCTTGTGGTATCTGTAGACTCTTCTATGGGCAGTCGACATATCTTTGATATAGGTCGCTGTAACGTGCTGTCTGGAGTTCGTACCTGAACAACTGGTACCAATCCCTCAGCTCCAGCATAAACTTGGTCGATGATGCATAATGGCCAATTGATTGGTGACATATTTTCATTTTTCACTAAAACAACATCTCCCTGTTTTATGTTTGGTTGTTTTGTTAACGATTTTGGCCTGTTTTGTAATTGATTCAGATAATCCTTCGACCATTTTTCCCAAAAACGTTTGATCAATTGTTGTGAGAGCTTCCACCTTTGTGATGGCAGTATCTTGGCCGTAGAGTAATCAGGTTCAACAATCGCATTTAACGGTTGACCGATTAAGAAATGGCCTGGTGTGAGTACAACTAAGTCATCAGAGTCGTTTCCGACATAACATAACGGCCGTGAATTTACACAGGCTCCGATCTGAGCGAGCACTGTTGCATCCTCTTCGAAGGTACAGATCAGATTTCCTAATGCTCTGCGCAGATGGTGTTTAATTGACTTCACACCAGCCTCCCATACACCTCCGAAGTGTGAAGAAGCTAGAGGATTGAAATGCCATGTGACTGATTTGGACACAAGATACTGGGAAGCTTCTCGTGTTGATGGCTTGAGCAAGATCCCTTTCCAACAATGACTTGCCTCCGACAAAATTGGTGCCACAGTCCGAGTAAACTTTGCTGCACAAGCCTCGTCTAGCTACAAATCTCTTCAATGCAGCAATGAAGGCCTCTGAAGTGAGATCTGACACCAACTCTAGATGAATTGCCTTGGTGGCCATGCAGATAAATAGACAAAAGTAAGCCTTGTGTCGCTTGGCATTTCGAGGCGACGAGACTCTTATGATTACAGGTCCTGCCTGCATAGTCAATGCCGACCTTTGAGAATGGCTTGGCAGCATTTTACTCTGGCAGCAGGTAGATTTCCCATCAGTTGAGTGATTGTTGCACTGCGTTCTTTGGCACACGCAACACATTTATGTATTCTGCTAGTAATGCTGCGTCTTGCATCTATAATCCAAAACTTCTCACGACTTGTACTCAAGATTAGGGATGGTCCGCCGTGCAAAGTTTCTGAATGTATCTTATCAATCAACAATAGTGTCACATGATGGTGCTGTGGCAGAATGATTGGATGTTTTTGTGCGTAAGATAACATAGCATTGGCCAGTCTCCCACCTACTCGTATCAAGCCATTGGAGTCTATGAATGGATTGAGTTTAAGCAGTCTACTATTACGAGACAATGTTTCATTGTGCATTAGATGATTGTAGTCTTCCTGGAACGCTATTTGTTGTACTAGCCTTAGACTTGTTGCCTCGACAGTATTCCATTCACCGCTAGTAAGAAAATTCAAGCGTCTGTTCTGTGTATTTCTACAATTATGTATGAATCGTTGAACGGTTGCTATCACTCGAATTAATCGTGAAATAGAAGAATACCTTAAAAGAATGTCATCGGTCAACTTAGTAAGGAAGGTGGTTGAAATTGATGGTTTTGTTTCTAAGTCCATGCGTTCTGTGATGTGAATTGACCTTGGCCAGTCCCCTTGCTTCTGGCTCAACCATGTCGGCCCATGCCACCACAGGTTTTATTAATTAAACTGGACGTTTAGACACCTCTAGAGGCTAGATCCGCAGGATTGTGACTTGTTGAGATGTGTTGCAAACAGTCGTATTTTACTATGTCATGAATTTCTACTACCCGGTTAGCTACATAGGTCTTCCACCGTGACGGATGTTCTCGTAACCAATGTAGCACGATCATTGCATCTGTCCATGCGAATATGGGCACATCGAGTAGTTGCATGTCCTGTATGGTTGTTTTGATCTACCTTGCAAGGAGAAGTGCTCCATTTAACTCCAATCTGGGTATTGTGGTAGGTTTAGTGGGCGCTACTCTTGATTTTGCCGTAAGCAAGGTTGATCTTATGCGTCGATCTTGTCCTTAAACTCTCAAATACACAACAGTAGCATAAGCCCTTGATGAGGCATCGCTGAATCCATACAATTGCATGCATGCATGGGTAATATATTGAATCCATCTTGGAATTTTTAACAATTGCAACTGTTGTAGGTCTGTTTTGAATGATTGCCATTGTGTATGAATGGCGGTTGGAACTGGTGCATCCCAAGAACAGCCAGTAATCCACAGCGTTTGCATTAGGATCTTTGCTGTAATGATGATGGGTGCAAGCCATCCAAGAGGATCATACAACAATGCAATTTCAGACAATATTGTTCGCTTACTTGATAACGTTTGTGTATTTCTTTGAGTAACCGTGAATGAAAAATAATCCAGTGCGGGATGCCATCGTAGTCCCAATGTTTTAATTGATTCGTTGTCCGCAAATGATAATGCCCCCTTGACTTCGCGATGATCAATGGGTATATCTTCAAGCAGTTTCGGATCATTGTTGGCCCATTTCCTTAAATTGAACCCGCCTGCCTTCATCATATTTAAGAATTCTACTTGAAGTCGTTCAGCATCGGTGATGTTATCGGCTCCAGTTAACAGGTCCTCCACGTAGAAGTCAGTGTATGTGGCCCTTGAGGCTAACGGCCAGTTACTACTCTCGTCTTCTGCTAGCTGCTGAAGTACGCGCACAGCGAGGTACGGAGCAGACGAAGTACCAAATGTGACTGGCTTGAGTTCATAGTTTTGAAGTTTCATAGTATTGGGATGTTGCCAAAGGATTCGTTAGTATGTGCGTTGATCAGGGTGCACATAGACCATCCTATACATCTTCTCGATGTGTGCACTCATCACTGTTTTGTATTTTCTCCAGTTGAGAAGTGTTGCGAATAATTTTGGTTGCAACGTAGGCCCCTTTAACATATAATCATTGATCGATTTTCCACTATTCTTAACCTTGTTGTAGTAATTTCCTTGAAAACTGCGTGGTGTGGAATGTAGTAATGTGGTTTAGTGTACGTAGGAGGAGCTACTTCCTCCATATGACCAAGCTCTATATATTCATTGGGACACTTTCTGTAATCCCTTTCCAACTCAGGGTTTTTTAAAAACTGTCGTTGTAAGGCTAAGAATCGTTTAAGGGCTTGTGGCCTTGATTGTCCTAATATAGGAGCTTCATTGTTTTTGAACGGTAAGTTGACTTGGTATTTTCCGTTCCTCAATCGTTGATGTGTCATTCGGAATATTCTTTGACACTCTTCTACCTCTTGGTTAAGAATAGTTTATGTTGGTAGTTCCGCTAGCTCACAAAATCGCTTGAGTTGTTCGTTTAGATCAACATCAGTAATCGTAGTTGTGCAAATTGTTACCTTATCGTCATTTGTGTTGGTAGTAGATCCTAGTAGGACCCAGCCAAAGATCGTGTTCATTGCTACAGGGTTTTAACTTTAAGCGGCTATATTTTCTCACCCAAGCATTGTTGTAGCAAGTAAGTCCTAAATTCTTAAATGGAAAAGACATTTATGGTGGTTTTTGTTCAAGCCAGTTCACACTACTTCAAGAAAGAGTACTTTAAAGAGCTAGAATAGGTGTATCTTACAATAAACAGTTTATTATTGGAACATCAAGCGAAGATCGTGTCCACAGCTCCCATTACAGAAGGTAATCATGTAGCGACAAGCTCAGCAGACGCTGCATCCAGCAGCAACAATAAGCAGGCTGATGAAAACAGTGGTAACTTAGATGATGAGGAAGGTAGTGGCGACGACGACAGCGATGACAATGTTAAACAAAATAACAACGGACGAAAACCTTCCTTAATTTCGGAACTATATGAAGACAAAACTATGGATGTGGTCGCTTGCAAGCTAATACGCAAACAAAAGGCCCTAATGAGGCTCACAACACACCAAATAAGAGATATTGAGTCAAGGCAGGATCAGCAGCATCCAAGCCAATATTTCAAGATCAAAATTGACATACTCAAACAATATCAGAGAGAGATGGTTGACAATGACAAAGAAATTTGGGAAATTGCCAATGAAGACAATCCACTGGGCTATAAATCAGATCTGTTCTACGACCTCGACGGCTGGACGCATGATACTATCATTAAATTGCCAAAGATTTCTCTGCCCATATTTGATGGCAACTATTAACAGTGGACATAGTTCCGTGATCTGTATGTCCAGCTAATACACAACCAAACTATAAGCAACACTCAGAAGCTGTTCTATCTAAAAACCAATCTGAGCGGAGAAGCAAGGGCATTAATTGAACATCTACAAATTTCTAATGGGAATTACGACGATGCATGGGGTATCCTGAATAACCGATATAATAATATGCGGTTACTTGTTACGGCGATATTAAGTCGATTGCTGTCACAACCAACAATTCAAGCTGAATCAGCTGCAGCTATTAAGAGCCTGCACGACACAACCAATGAATGTCTGTATGGACTGAAAAATTTAGGATTGCCCACAGAAACTTGGGATCCTTTGATAATACATATAGTAATCAAAAAATTAGACAAAACTACACATGGTTTATACGAGCAATCACTAGAAGCACCAAGAGAACTAGACACAATTGTGAACTTCCTGAAATTTCTAGAAACTCGATTTCAGTCCCTAGAAGCTCTTGGAGGCAGAACTTTATGCAACGTAAGAAATAGCCCGAAACTTACAAATCAGTCGAAATCATCAACCTCAATGAACAGCAAGTGTATCATCTGTAAGCAGAGTCACCCATTATATTCTTGCAAAGACTTCCTTTCCAAGAGCCCATCAAGCAGGCTTGACATAGTTAGAAAACATAATCTATGTGTAAACTGCATGAAGGGGATCCATTCCGCTAAGAATTCCTCTCTTAGAGGTTGTAAAATATGTTCATCAAAACATAACACCTTATTACATCTTGAAAGAGAAGCTAAAAATCAATACAGCACAAGAGGAGGAGTTCTACAGAAGACACAAGAATCAACCCGGCCGTATCAACCGACGGGTCAACAGAACTCACACCTTTCTCCAATCAGCTCATCTTCTCAAAACCCAACCACTTTAGCTGCACAAGTAACGAAGGCGCAAAGGAGTTATGTTTTGTTAAGTACTGTAATTGTGAAGTTACGAAACAACGAGGGATTGGAAGTGGAGTGCAGGGCAATACTAGATTCAGGCTGTCAATTGAATTTTATCACAGAGCAGCTGGCGAAGAAACTGTCGTTAAGAGAAACATTTGACCCATTGCAAATTCAAGGCATTGGTCAAAGCCCACAGAGGGCAAACAAGAGGATCAATGTAGAACTACGATCAAGAACATGTAGCTTCTCAACCAGAATTGAAGCGCATGTTCTGCCAGAAATAACAACACATCAACCATCTCAGTCTTTGGATATCACAAACTGGTCCATACCACGGAACATTGAGTTAGCAGACCTGGGATTCAATCGTCCAGGGAAAATCGACCTGCTTATAGGAGCAGACACCTTTTTCCAGCTACTCCTAGCTGGACAGATTAAACTAGAAGATGGCCTTCCCGTCTTGCAAAACACTAAATTAGGCTGGATAGTCAGTGGAAAAACGTCGAACGCATCCGCTACCAATGTCTTGTGTGGTATTTGCTCCGAAGAAGAAGAAGCCAAACTAAATGAAGAAGTTGAACGGTTTTGGAAACAAGAAGAAGTTGACTCTACTAACCCAACTTTGTCGGCATCAGAAATTAAGTGTGAATCACACTTCAACCAAAACGTGAGAAGGGACGAAACAGGTCGCTTTGTGGTAAATGTGTGGCAAATGAAGCAACGAACCTAGGAGAGTCGAAAGACATCGCGCTTAATAGATTTTATTCGTTAGAACGAAAGCTGACTAGAAACCCTGATATAAATACGCAGTACATTGACTTCCTTAACGAATATAAGAATCTTGGGCATATGGAAGAGATCAGTTTAAAAAAAATCTCAGGTCCATATTACTTCCTTCCACATCACTGCGTGACTAAGCCAGATAGCACCACCACGAAGCTTCGGATAGTTTTCGATGCATCAATGAAAACGTCATCGAACGTTTCATTGAACGACATCTTATACACTGGGCCCACTATTCAAGCTGAGCTCTTCTCCATATTACTACGATTTCGCCTACCACGGTATGTGTTCACAGCGGATATAGAAAAAATGTACCGTCAAGTAATACTGGACAAGGATGACAGGAAATATCAACTAATCCTTTGGAGAGATGATCCATCCAAACAGTTGAAGTGTAATCAATTATCTACGGTTACTTACGGTGTAAGAACGGCTCCCTACTTGGCGACGAAATGTCTTCAACGACTGGCAGGCCAAATGGCAGAATAACGCCCTCTGGGAGCCGCAACACTCATTCAAGATTTTTACGTCGACGACGTTATGACTGGTTGCAACAGTCTCAGTGAAGCCATAGAAACACAAGAACAATTATCTCAGATTCTCCAATCTGGAGGCTTCAAATTACGTAAGTGGTGCGCGAACCACACGGCATTATTAGAAAAAATGGCTTCAGAAGACAGAGAACCGCAGCTAGAACTCCATGACGATAATGACTGCCACGTAAAGACTTTGGGAATAACATGGCTGCCACGTTCTGATGAGTTTGCTATCAAAACTTAATGGACAGATGAACAAACTATTATCAAGAGAAGTGTTTTTTCAAACATAGCTCATCTATTTGACCTCTTGGTTTCATGAGTCCGGTTATTGTAAAGATGAAGATATTCTTACGAGAATTGTGGGCACTTAACCTTGGCTGGGACGATAAACTACCAGACGAACATAGCTCTATCTGTATCAACTTTCGTCAGAGTTTTGGTATCTTAAGTGACATAAAAATACAGAGACATGTTAGTTCAGGAAATGTGCATCTGAACAAGCATTAGGGGCTGTAATATATATACGATCTATTCTCCAGAATGGACTTATAATAGTGAGATTGCTATGTGCCAAATCGAAAGCAGCACCAAAGAAATACGTAACAATACCCAGATTAGAGTTGTGCGCTGCCAAGTTAACTGCCAACTTAATGCATCGAGTTAAGGAGGATTTGAAATGGAATCAACCCTGTTATTATTGGTCTGATTCAGAAATTGTGCTAGCCTGGCTAAATTCATCATCATCTTCACATTACACATTTGTAGCGAATCGCATAGCTGCAATCCAAGAAGAAAGCACAGCCGATCAGTGGCTCCATGTACCATCAAAACACAACCCTGCGGATCTTGCTTCACGGGGAACTACGCCAGAGCGCCCAAAGAACAATTCTCTATGGTGGTATGGGCCACTCTTCCTAGAATGGGCATCAATCCTCATGGCCGCTAAAACCATCAAATTTAATGACAGACTTGGAAAAGAGACAGGCAAAAGTGGTACTATCAACAATCACAAGGAGGATTTCTATATTAGAAGGTATTTATCACAGAAATTCGTTCAAATATTTACAAAGAACGTTGGCATACATCCTGAGATTTATCAAAAACTTCGGCCAATTGCCGAAGGAACGTAAAAACGATCAGCTTAGCGTACAAGAGTTAGATGGTGCATTAATGGTGATCTTGAAGGAAGTTCAACAGCAAGGTTTTGAAGAAGACATAGCACATCTTCAAGGAAGTAAGCACGTTAATGCAAACAGCAGCTTATGCAGTCTGAGCCCATTCTTAGATGAAACGGGAATTATAAGAGTTGGAGGAAGGCTTCAAGAATCCGAATTGCCTTACGACGCTAAACATCCGATTCTTCTACCATATGGTCACCACGTAACCAAATTATTAATGACTCATATTCATGAAACAAACTCACACCTGGGCGCACAAGCACTACTGGAAATAACAAGACAACAATTTTGGCCCATCAAAGGAAAAACTGTTGCCAGGTCAATAATTCAAAATTGCGTTCGTTGCTGCAAATTTAAGCCGAAACTCTTTGGGCAGTTTATGGGAAATCTTCCTGCTCACAGAGTTCAACCGTCAAGACCATTTATCAACGTGGGAATTGACTTCTGTGGACCGTTCTCCATTCATTTCAAGCTGAGAGGTAAGAGACCTCAAAAATGTTACGTGGCCATATTTTGTTGCTTTTCCACCAAAGCAGTCCATATAGAAGTGGTAAGCGATCTTAGTACCGATGCATTGGTTGCAGCCCTGAAGCGATTAGTGAGTAGGCGAGGTAACTGTAGAGATATTTACTGTGACAATGCAACTAACTTCGTGGGAGCCAGCAACCAGTTAAAGGAGATTCAACAAGCAGTGTATAGCAAAAATGCAGAAGGAAAAATAACACAGTTCTGCATAAATAGAGGCATTGACTTCCATTTTATCCCACCAAGAGCTCCTCATTTCGGTGGCCTATGGGAAGCTGCAGTGAAGTCAGCTAAGCATTTAATTAAAAGGAGTGTAGCTTCAGCTTCCCTGACTTTTGAAGAATTAACGACAATAATGACAGAGTTTGAGGCAATTTTGAACTCAAGGCCTATAACACCAATGTCAAGCAATCCAAATGATCTTTGTGCGCTAACACCAGGTCATTTTCTAATTGGCGAACCACTAACAGGTGCTATTGATCCTAATGCACATTCTTCAAAGACGTCTCTGCTCAAAAATTGGAAACAATTATCAGAGTTAAAAAACCAGTTCTGGCAGCGATGGACAAGGGAGTACTTATGTGAGTTGCAGCATCGCTACAAATGGAAGCAGCGCTGCGAAAACGTGCAGCCAGGGGCTATGGTCGTGATAAAGGATGACAATCTCCCTCCGTTAAGTTGGCAATTAGGACGAATAGTCAACACCATTAAGGGACCAGATGGCTTGGTTTGAGTGGCTGATGTCAAAACAACATCCGGAATATTAAAACGGCCGATACATAAATTAGCTCCATTACCTATAGAGCAAGAACAAAACATTTCCACTGGAGTCGAGCTTTCAGCAGATCCTAATATCCAGAGCACTCTTCCTTCAGGCAACAAACGAGAAGAAGAGAGTGAAACGCAACATGGGACTCCTGCAAAAAAATCCCGACGTGCAATGTCACCTATAAGTTTTGTTCTTCTGGCATGCCTGATTGTAACAATATTAGCGAACAATCCAATACAGTTATCTCCTTTCAAAACTCAACCAGGATTGTACTTTGAAAGCATGGGATCCACTCACCTCGTGACCAACGAATGGAAACTGATCATATACTACACCTTGGAATCATACTGGAAGGAGCTTGAAAACATCAAGAATGGGATAAACAATCTAAGAAAGAATTGTGATTCAACAAGCGATACTCAAGCATGCACACAAACAGTTGTTCAATTTTCTAACACAGTAACAGAACTCGAAAACCACAATTCGTTGCTCACCCGTGACTAGAGTTCAAGACATAGAAGGGCCCCATTAGATATTGTTGGAAATCTTGCACATTCCTTATTTGGAGTATTGGATTCGACTTATGCCGAGAAAATGTCTCAAATAATTCAATTTCAATTTCAATTTAATAATCTTAGGCCGTAGTACAATAAGATATAATAATCTTTTGCCTGTACCGAACAACATTGCGGAGAGAGACTAACCAATACTAATACTAATACTAATACTCTAATACTAATACTAATATATAATTATAAATAATCTTGAAGGAAATCAGCAACATCTACTGGAATTACTAAAACACCAAACTTCTGTTACGTACCAAATCCTGCATACCAAAAAATATTAAAAAAATGGGATATCTAAAAATTTCTACAATATTAAAAGAATTCATCCATAAATTTTCACATAAGCTAACCATGCCTAAAACATGGTTAGCTTACCAATACAATCAGTGAAGAAAATTGCGTCAGCAATTTTCTTCACATTCCATAGAGTTGAAACAAAATTATTCCTATGGCAAATTTTGCTTCAGCAAAATTTGCCAGTAGAAATATTTAATTTGAAAAATAAAATAAAAGACAAATCGTACCTTCAGTACGATTTGTCGTGGAAATTGCAATATGTATGTACGAACGTACATACATATCACAAAAAAGCTTTCGCGATAAGAAGAGTGCGCCGCGAAAATACATTGTATGTATACGCGCGCGGCAATTCTAATCATCGTGACGGTGGCTGATGTTTATAAAAGCATCAAATTTCAAGCCTCCGTCCAACGAAAAATATTCTGGACTTGTTGAATCAAGTCCAGAATAAATGTAAAATTTTCTCAGGGTGAAAATGCAACTATGCATTTTCTACCCTGAACGAGGGCTCTTGATCGCGACGAAAGTGATCAAGAGCCGAGTTCTGATTTAAATTTTCTACGCGGCGGTTAAGCATTAAAATTTGAAAAAGAGTTTGGATTTTCAAAATTGGTTCGGCGCGGTCGTGGTGAGGTAAAATATTAAAAAAAAAGAAATAAATAATAAAGAAAAAGATATATTTTCAATTGAGAAAAGTTATAGAAATAAATAATAAAGAAAAAGATATAATTTCACTTGAGAAAAGTTGTAAAAACCGAGATGAGAAGGAAAATTGTTTTGTGATTGTAAAAATAGTGAAAAGATTGTGACAAAAAAAATAAGGAATAAAAAGTGTTGTGTTTAATTTTGCACACAGAAAAGCAAGGTTGTTTTGATTCCCGCAACACAAGGTAGCAAAGGAGCACTGGATACGGCTCCCACTTGCCCCCATAAGCAGGAACTTAGCAAGTTGGTACAAAAATATAAAAATTGGCGCAGCGGTAGAATAGAGGAGGCCTACTTTAAACAACGAAGTATAAGCGCTTGAAATCCCCCTATCCTAGGAATCAAAAAGGAGTTTATTACGAGTTCGAATACTGGGCAAGGCACCCTACCCTCCGCCTGAAGTTGAGTCTGGCTTCAGGAGTATTTCGATCTTGTCGGCTCCCAACGCTCGGGGTCGGACAGCTTTAACTGCCTCTGTTTGAAAAACACGCAGCCACCCCCTCATCAAAGCACAAAGTGCCAATGTGGGACAATAGCGGGCTTCATCCCAGCCCAGGAACATAAGACGTCCATAGCCGAAAATTCCAACGCGAAACTTGAGGGAAGAATCCTCAACCGACAATCTGCAATCCGGAGCTGAAAAGGACTTCGAAGTAGGCAACGCGCGCCCCTTTCAGCTTTTATCCAGGGGAATTTAAGTAGGCCACGGGCCCTCCCGGCAGCAAAAGAACTTCAATCACAAAAACCAGCGATCATTAATTGAGAGGGACCTCGAAGAAGGCAATAAGCCCCCCTCTCAATTTGAACCAAGGGAACTAAGACGGCAGAAGCCCCCCTAGCTGCAAATTTTACATACGGTGATCCATGAGCGAGGAAAGCTCCCACCAGGAGGCGCCGCAGGAAAACACACCACTTCAACCAACTCAACACCAATCTTCCTCACCGAGCCACGCACAGGAAGATCCGTCCCGGTACGAAGGAAGCAACGCGGGAGCAACATCGGCAACAGAAGGTGCTAATCAAACACCCGCAACAAATTCAACAGCAAAAGGGCTAACACTCAGGAGTAGGACAATCCTTACAGGTCCCCAACAAGTAAGACCTTCTAATTTAAATTTAGAAAATTATTTAAAATATCTAGAGGGGAAAGTGCGAGCCGAACTTTCTGTTATACAGTGCGATTCTATCGATAAATAACTCAAAAAGTCCCGTGAACGGCGGCTTGAGCAAATCGCGCAATTCAAAGAAAGTACGGAAAAATTTAAAGAAAGCTTAAAGCAGTTTGGGGAACTCTCGCACACTCTCGAAACAGAAATTACAAATAATAGTGTAGAATTAAGAGAAGGTGCCATTGAGGACATTGTCAGTGATTCCACCGTGAGTGAAATCCTATTGAATTGGCTGGGCGACTCCCTTTTGGAAACCAGCATATAAGAAACTAGCTCGCCAAAAGTGTCAAACTTTAGCTTCAGAATCCCCAATATAAACATGGCAGATTGCGCGAAAATCGCCAAGCTAACTGCCCAGCTCGTTCCCCTAATCTCGGGAGAGCAGCACCCAAAATTGAGCCTTGAGCTCCAAACTTTCCTAGGATGCTGCAGGCAGTGCATTTCGGTGGAGGAACTATAAGCAATTTTGCAAATCTTCCCCACCAGACTTTGAGGCGAAGCTTATCAGCTTTTTGCCTCAAATATGCCAACTACTTTCAAAGAAGTAGAAGAACGGTTAAATCGCACGTGCCTAGCTAGAGAAACTTACCAGGAACTGGTAAATAAATTAATCACTACCAGGCAGTACCCTTTGGAAAACCTCACAGCCTTCACGGCACGAGTAAAACAAATGCTGGCACTCTGCAATGAAGCAGCAGAATCCAAATACGGAGCCACAGCAGCACCAGCTGTTAAAACGCAGCTGAAAGATTTCGCGAAAAACGCACTAAAAACAGGAGTCAATAACCCGTATATGTGCCAATACTTTCTGACTATGACAGATGGCACGGTGGATGACCTCGTACAAAGAGCACTTGACATGGAACGTCTCC
The DNA here is from genome assembly GCA_963930735.1 of Dioctria linearis. Lineage (NCBI taxonomy): Eukaryota > Metazoa > Arthropoda > Insecta > Diptera > Asilidae > Dioctria > Dioctria linearis. Next base: position 124,036,175 of record OZ005742.1, on the reverse strand, counting down.
AGCAAAGTGCTCTGTTCCTGCAACCTCCAGGGCAGTTTCAATCATGTGCAATGCAGAATATAATGCAAAATCCTGCTAGTACAGCCATACCACATTACGCACAAAATACACTACCTAGTGCATCTGCAAGTCATAATGGATACAACCCAGGCTTTATACCCCTTACACAGGGATCCTGCCAAAATAACGCGCACGAAAATACAAATAGTCACATACCGCCGGCACAGTTCACACAGGCACACACACCATCGCCGAATATTAAACAGGAACCAAGATCGCCAAATAGAATGTATAATGTAAATAATAAAAATACCTATTTAAATAAAATCAGTTGTAGTTTTTGTAATTTAAGAGGCCATACATGCGCCGATTGCTTGAAACGTAAAAATACGCCGTACTGTGTGAACTGCAAAATGTAAAATCATGACGTGCGTGACTGCAGAAGAAACAACAATAGATTCCAGAGACCACACAACAACAGAGAAGCACCAAACCAACGTCCTAGAGAGCCGCAAAACCCCAATAACAATTCGAGAGTATATAATGTGCGTAAAAAGTGCGAATTTTGTGGTCGTTCTGGACATGCAGTAAATAACTGCCAACAAAAACGTAAATGGGAGGCCCGGAGTCAGGGAAACGACGTACAGTCGATCCAAAACTCCCCGGCTCGACTATAAAACTCCCATATAATAAAATAGGGTCCCCTCAGCAGCCCGATTCCAGTGTCGCTACAGTAAAACTTCCCTTAGACATTGGCCTGAACGGCCAAACTAAACTAGTAGTAGACATAGGCGCTGAGGTAAGTATAATAAAGAAAAGGTCATTAAAAGATCTCAAGGAAATAAACCACAATGAGGCATGCACACTTCAGACCCCATTTGGTACCGGAAGGACGCTGGGAAATTGCCAGGGAAACTTCGTTTTCAAAAACAAAGTTCCCTGCAAGTTTCAAGTCGTAAAGAACTTGCCTGGTCTTTCCGATGATGGACTTCTAGGAAATGATTTCCTAGCAAAAAAATGTAACGTTGAGGGTCCTAATAAGGCACTAAGGTTTCCTCGCATGGAAACTAATCCAGACGAATTTGCTTTGCCATTAGAGTTTGAAACGGACAAGCTACATTCTGAAAAAGTAGTCGAAGTAAGAACACTTGCAGAAGAGGTAGAGTCTAAACAGGCTGAACTATCCACCTGCAGTGTCCTCAAGGCTTCTCAAACGAGAAAAGCTGGTTGCCAAGCTCCAAAAGAGCCCAAGGAATGTGAAAAAGGCTGTCTGGGCGAACAAGAGACCGATGAAATCAGGCAGCAATTGGTTACCTTTAAGGAACCAATCTGCATACCTGCGCGCTCTCAAATTGTTGCCCCAGTCCCGTTACAAACTCAAGAAGAAATGCTCTGTTTATCACAAGAGATAAGCGATGGAGTCTTCTTGGCAAACAGTTTACTGTCATCTGGAGAAGAATTAGTGCTGGTTAGTATTCTCAACGCTAACAGTCATCAAGTAGTCATACATAGCTTAAAGTTACAGCTATTTCCCATAAACGACTACACCATAGTCCCATTAACGCACACAAAAGACCACAAAAGAATACACATTCCACTACCAAATTTAGAGGCAATATCAAACAATACAAGAGACGGAACTGAGTGTCTGAAGCCTGCCAAAAAGGGGCATATAATTCTTCCGTCCAAAATCCCGAGGCATAAATCGCTATTAAACAAACAACGGCCATATAAGAACGGTAGCGAGTCGCTAAAGCCTATATTAAAGGTGCATATTACTCCACCGTCACACAACACAAAAAATTCCACATGGTCAAAAAGCAATACCACTGACGCGCATGAGTATATCCCACAACCTAAGGCAAAGACCACACAGGTGTACCAAACTCAGCCGTCAACAAAGTAGGAAGCCAATACCCTGCAACATCCTAAGAACAACGAAATACAGCCTCAAAAGGAATCCCAAAAGCCTCATCTATTTACAGATCAAAGACTTCAAAGGAAGTGTAAGTCAAACCAAGGTTCAGCTGAAAAATCAGTAATTTTACAACATGAACGATATCTATACCCGGATAATGAGACTCCGGACGACCCAAAACAATACCCGCGTATTTCTAGGCTAGAGCAAGAACTCAGCCTAGACCCTAATTTAACCGCAGAAGAAAAAATTTCGATATCAGAACTCTGCGAAGAGTATAACGATATCTTCCTCAAAGGTGACAAACTCACCTATACAAATGCAATAACGCATAATATTCCATTGGTGCAAGATCAAGCACCAATCAATCAAAAAATGTACCGCTTACCTGAAACACAGCGGAAAGTAATTAACGAGCAGTTAAAAGAAATGCTAGACAGCGGGATAGACCAGTCTAGTAAAACCCTTGGAATTCACCTCTACTAGTTGTCCCCAAGAAAGCGGGACCTGACGGTGAAAAAAGGTGGCGCGTCGTTGTCGATTTTCGTAAATTAAACGAAAAAACAATTGGAGATGTATTCCCGCTACCCCGAATCGAAGATATTCTCGACCAACTAGGTCACGCAAGGTATTTCACCACACTCGATTTGGCCAACTGCTATCAGCAAGTTCTTGTCGACAAAAAAGATCGACATAAAACTGCTTTCAGCACAAGCTATGGGCACTACGAGTTCAAGCGTATGTCATTCGGGCTCAAATGAGCCCCTGCCACATTTCAACGCCTAATGAATTTCGTACTAATAGGCCTACAAGGCCTCGAATGTTTTGTCTACCTAGATGACATCGTCATCTATGGTAAAAATTTAAACGACCACAACGAAAAGTTGAGAAAAGTCTTCGACAAGTTGAGAGAGAACAACTTGAAACTGCAGCCAGAAAAGTGCCAGTTTCTAAGAAGAGAAGTAGTTTACCTAGGACATAAATGTTCAAGCGAAGGAGCCCTACCAGACCCAAGTAAGACGGCCTGCGTCCAAACATTTCCTGTTCCAAAAACAATAAGGCAAGTTCAGTCATTTTTAGGACTTGCCAATTACTACAGGAAATTCATTCCAGACTTCTCCAAAATTGTACGTCCAATCACAAATTTACTCCGAAAGGATGTAAAATTTACTTGTTCAGCATAAAAAGTGCTTTAATTTCTCCACCACTTTTAATTTACCCCGATTTTTCGAAATCTTTTAATTTTACTACGGACGCAAGTAACGAGGCTCTAGGAGCTGTTCTTTCTCAAGGAGAAGTCGGAAAGGACCAGCCCATTGCCTACGCAAGCCGCACATTAAACAAAGCCGAAAGAAATTACTCTACTATAGAGAAAGAGTTATTGGCTATTGTCTGGGCTACCAAGAACTTCAGGTGCTATCTTCAAGGCCGTGTTGTATATACAATACAATATACCTAAAAAGAAGTTAAAAAAAATAATAATAATTATAACTTATTTAATGTCATGCATAAGTATAAGCTAATCATGCTTAAAACATGGTTAGCTTATCTCTCTGCAAGGCGAAAAAATTGCCATCAGCAATTTCTCCACATTCCTTTATTAAAGGCAAAAAGTATTTCCCACAAAATGACTTGGGACAAACAAAAGTGTTAAATATCAACCCAAGTCGTTTTCATAGAAAATAGCCCCACGATAAATCTTACCTTCAGTAAGATTTGTCGTATATACGATATGTATGTACATACATACATACATACATATCGGGCGCATGAAAATTTTACGTCAAGTCTTCACCGAAAAAAAAGTCCTTATCAGCAAATTGTCGCGAGCTGCATACATTGTGATCGCAACAATGTATGCACGGTAGTAAGACGTCAATATTTATGAAAATATCAAATTTCAATTTCAACCATCGTTCGTCGCGATAATTCTGGGCATGTTTAAACATGCCCAGCGGTAAATAATTTTCTCAGGATAGGAATGCTAATTAAGCACTTTCCTATCCTGAACAACTAGACTTGCGATTACGAAAATCAAAGTCGAGTACAGTCGGTTTTTGGAGAGAAGTCGAAAAGGGTTGCTTAAAAATCAACGAACGGGATCCTCACGCGAATAAAAGTATAAAATTGAGAATAAAAGTAAAAAATTGAGAAACGGTCAGGAAGATAAAGAAAAAAAAGGCAGATTCCTATGGTCGGTCCGGTTATAAGACGGTTTGGTTTATTTCGGTGGTAAATAAAAAGGTGTTCGTACAAAAGATACCAACTAAGTGTAAAAGCGTGTTTCTAGTTAAAATAGTAAATAAGTGTAAAGATAAAGGAAAGGAGCAAAATAAAATTAAATAAAGTGATAGTAATCTGTGGAGTGCATTTTATTTAGAGTGTGCTTTTGGAAAACCCGGGAACCCAAGGGTGACTAGGCAGGTAGGAGTACGTCTAAGTTCATACCCCCATAAAATACATAACAAAATTGGCGCAGCCGGTAGGATTGAGGAAGCTTGATCTAGTCAAAACGATCGTAAAAGCTTGAAAAGCCTTAATCCTTCGAACCTAAGGGGTCCTATTGACTAAGCCAATCAGGCCAAATCACCCCCAACACTCGGGTAGATACCATCTCTAGGCGCCTCTGCTCCAGGCGGGCAAGCGTTCACCCCAATTAGTGCACAGGCACCACCGAGGGATAAAAGTGAACAGTCCAAAGAAGGAAGTGGAAAATATTTCAAGCTCCCCCAGAAGGACGAATACAGATCAGCCAGGACACAGCCCGATAGGCAGCCTGAACTTTTAGCAGCCAGCGCTCATCTATAAAACGTTAGTAGTGAACGATCCTGAGTTGAAGAGGAAATCGAAGACGGCTCATAAGCCCCCTTTTCAACTAGATCCTGGGGAAGTTAAGACGGCCCAAAGGCCCCCCAGCTGCAAAACCAACCGAAATCAACCGACAATGGATTCAGAGGGAACTCGAAGGCGGTTAAAGAAACCCCCCCCCCCTCAATTACAGCAAAGGGACTTAAGCAGGCAAGGAGCCCCCCTTTCACCAAACAACGCATCATATGCCAGCCGACAATCCTGCTCTACCTCAGCAAGAAACAGAAACAGCAGCGAGGAAAAATTCTCCATCTTTAGCCGACGCGGGATCAGCCCCCGGTGCAAAAATACAGCACCCCGGTGAAGGTCAATAGACTAAACACAATGGTGGACTACGCTAAGGTAGCTAAGCTCACAGCTCAACTCGTCCCCTTATTTTCGGGTGAAAGTACCCCACAATTGGGACGAGAGCTACAAACCTTCATTGGCTGCTGCAAACAAACTATGCAGTGCCTAAATAATGAAGAAAAAGTGGCTTTCATTCAGGTCCTTCCCACAAGACTCAGAGGTGACGCATACCAATTATTCGCTTCAGACGTCCCTGCTTCATTTAGTGAAGTAGAGGAACGTCTAAATAGAACATACCTCCCCCGTGAGACATACCAAGAGTTAGTGAATAAGTTAATCACTACTAGGCAAAACCCGTTAGAATCTCTCACTGTGTTCATTACAAGATTGAAACAGTTGTTGACGATTTGCAACGAGGCAGCGACACAGAAGTATGGAGCTGAGGCAGTCCCTGCTGTGAAAACGCAGCTGATGGATTTTGCCAAGAACGCTTTGAAAAGTGGAGTAACTAACCCACACCTGTGTCAATATTTGCTGACGCAGGGAGAAGGTGATTTAGAAGCATTAATTCAAAAGGCCCTGGACATGGAGAAACTACAACAAAGTGCTACATTCATCCACACTCCTCTGGTACAAGCTCCTCCAATGGCCCCAGTAGACCAAGATTTACTAGTGAGAGCTTACTACAGAGCTCCTTACTATCAAATGCCATCTACACCTATGTTCGCATCACCTCGAGCTCCAAACCCAAATCAGTTTTCACGCAATGTGAATAATCCAGGTTCATCACAGTCACGGCAAAGGCCATTTACAAACACTGATGCCAGAAACTCGGATACAGATGCACTGGTCCGTAACCTCACGTGTAATTTCTGCCTGCGAAATGGTCATACGTATTCAGATTGCCTTAAGCGCAAGAACACCCCTTTCTGCTCAAACTGCAAAATCTATGGACATGACGTCCGTGATTGCAGAAAAACACAACAGACGCAACAAATTGTTCCTCCACGCCTCTCCAATAGATCTACACAAGAGCAACACAACACAAAAAGTCCTCAAGTCTTCAACATAAGACTCAAATGCACCTTTTGTGGTCGCCGAGGACACGCAGACGAAGATTGCCGCCAAAAGAAAAAATGGGAAGCCCGGAGTCAGGGAAACGACATGCAGTCGACCCAAAACTCCCCGGCTCGACTTTAAGCCCACAACGCAAATCAAAAGGGTCACCTCAAGCGCCCGAATCCGGTGTCCCTACAGTGAAACTTCCACTGGACATGAGCCTTAACGGCCATACAAAACTAGTAGTGGACACTGGCGCTGAGGTTAGTATTATTAAGAAAAGAGCAATTAAAGGCCTCAAAATAATTAATTCCAATGAGGCATGCACTTCACGGACCCCTTTTGGAACCGGAAAGACATTGGGAAATTGCAAGGGCAACTTCAATTTCAAAAATAAGATTCCCTGCAAGTTTCAGGTGGTACAAAACCTGCCAGGTCTTTCCGATGACGGCCTATTAGGAAACGATTTCCTATCAAACAATTGTAATGTTGAAGGCCCAAATAAAGCACTCAAGTTTCCTTGTACGGAAACAAATCCCGAAGAGTTTACTGTGCCCTTGTCATGCAAAACGGACAAGCTGTATTCCAGAAAAGCAGTCGAAGTGAGGTCACTTGCAGAAAAGATGGAACCTAAACAGGTTAAGCTATCTACATGCAGTGTCTCCAAGGCATCTCAAAAGAGTAATGCTGGCTGCCAGGTTCAACAAGAGCCGACGGAATGCGAAAAGAGCTGTCTGGGTGATCAAGAAACCTGCGAAATGAGGCAGCATCTGGTTACTTTAGAGAAACCAATATGCATACCTGCTAGGTCAAAAATTATCACCACAGTCCCGTGGCGAGTGAAGGAAGAAATGCTCTGTCTATCGAAAGAGATCGGCGATGGAGTCTTCCTGGCCAACAGTTTACTCCCTACTGGGAAAGAAACAGTGCTAGTTGCCATACTCAACATTAACAATTTCCAAGTAGTCATCAACAGTTTATTGTTACAACTGCTCCCTATACATGACTACGCCGTCATCTTAATAGGAGAAGCCACTGATACACAGCGCGAACATCAGTGAGCTTCCCAAGGCGGAACAGAAGTCAAACAAGACTTCCTCCTCAAAAATACCTAGATATAAGTTACTAACGAGGCCCAAGAGCCCCATACAAGACGCGTGCGAGCTTAGTAAGACCCGAGTAGAGGCAAAAATGACTCCAGCGTCCAAGAAAATAAGTTACAAAAATTTTACATGGCCCCATAGCCAAATTAAAGATGCGAGCGAGCTCCAGAAGCCGACAAGCAAAATGCAACTGACTCCTCCATCCAATATACCTAGATGTATGATAACCACAAGGATAAGAAGCCCAACAACAGGTGCGTGTGAGCTCAGTAAGACCTATTCTCAGGCAAAGACGACTCCACCTCCCAACAAAGTTAGTGTTAACAAACAACAGTGGCCCAAGAGCCCCATCAACCGTGCGTGCGAGCTCAGTAAGACCTATTTAAAGGCAAAGTCGACTCCACCACTTAATAAGATTAGTACATATTAAGAATAAAAAGTGGCCAATGAGCCCGATAAAAGACGCGTGCGAGATCCGTAAGACCTCATTGAAGGCAAAGTTGGCTCCACCGTCAAATAGTATTAAGAAAACCAATTCTTCAAGGCCCATAAGCCAAAATGCGAATGCGTGCGAGTACTCGGACCAATCAAAAGTACCCATAAAACATGGTACTCCACCATTAAAACTGCAGGAAGCCCATTCCCTGCCATCTAGTAATGTAAGTAAAACAGATAGTAAGTACACAGCTCCACAAAGTGAGAAAAGAAACGTAAGCTTTTCGGAAAACACAGCTATCTTACAACACGTAAGATACTTATTTCCGGATCAGGAAGATCCCGCACCTACTCCGCGAGTCAATAGGCTAGACCAAGAGCTCAGCCTAGACCCAAATCTAAATGCGGAAGAAAAAGCTTCGATATCCGAACTCTGTTATGAGTACAATGATATCTTTTACCTTAAAGGTGATAAGCTTACATATACAAACGCTATCACCCATAACATTCCATTAATACAAGATCAGGCCCCAATAAACCAAAAAGCCTATCGATTACGAGAGACCCAGAGACAAGTAATCAACGAGCAATTAAGAGAAATGCTAGACAACGGAATAGTCCAAACTAGCAAAAGCCCTTGGAATTCACCCTTATTAGTAGTCCCCAAAAAGGCGGGACCCGATGGTGAAAAAAGGTGGCGCGTCGTTGTCGATTTTCGTAAATTGAACGAAAAGATAATTGGCGATGCATTTTCGCTACCACGAATCGAGGATATTCTTGACCAACTAGGTCATGCCAGGTACTTTACCACTCTCGATTTGGCCAACGGCTATCACCAAGTCTTAGTCGACAAAAAGGATCGACATAAGACCGACTTTAGCACTAATTACGGGCACTACGAATTTAAGCGTATGCCATTCGGGCTCAAAGGAGCTCCCGCTACATTCCAACGCCTCATGAACTTCGTTCTGACAGGACTACAAGGCCTCGAATGTTTCGTTTATCTTGACGACATCGTCATTTATGGTAAGAACCTAAATGACCACAATGATAAGCTTCGCAAAGTCTTCAACAAATTGAGAGAAAACAACCTCAAACTGCAGCCAGAGAAGTGCCAGTTCTTGAGACGAGAAGTTGTTTACCTAGGGCACAAATGCTCTAGCGAAGGTGCATTACCAGACCCCAGAAAAACGGCCTGCGTCCAGACATTCCCTGTTCCAAGAACAGTAAGGCAAGTACAGTCCTTTTTGTGACTTGCCAATTATTATAGGAAGTTCATTCCGGACTTCTCTAAAATCGTTCGTCCAATAACGAATTTTCTCCGAAAGGACGTAAAATTCACTTGGACCGAGAAATGCCAAGAGGCATTCCAAAGCATTAAAAATGCTTTAATTTCTCCACCGCTTTTAATCTATCCAGATTTTACAAAGCCATTTAATCTCACAACGGACGCCAGTAACGAGGCTTTAGGAGCTGTACTTTCCCAAGGAGAAGTGGGAAAAGACCAGCCTATCGCCTATGCAAGCCGAACGCTAAACACAGCCGAGAAAAACTACTCCACTATTGAAAAGGAGTTATTGGCTATAGTCTGGGTAACTAGAAATTTCCGACGCTATCTCCAAGGCAGGAAATTCACGGTCTACACTGACCACAAGCTTCTCAAAGGAGTCTTTAATGTTAAAGACCCAACTTCCCGTTTGGTGAGATTTCACCACAAATTGTCAGAGTTCGATTACACCATCGCATACAAACCAGAGAAATATAATACCAATGCGGATGCATTAAGCCGCATTCGACAAGTATTAAGCGAAGACAATACAGGCAATACCTTAAAGGTACAAGCCCAAGTGCACCACACTATGGACTCTGATGTGGAAGAAAATAATTTCCCAAATAAAAAGAAAATAAAGAAACCCGCTCATTGCTTCGCCGTGACCAGAGCTCAAAAACAGAAAGCCCAAGAGGCCGGTACGAGCCCCAGCGCCGAAAAACAGCCCACGGCAGCGGAACATAAAGAAAATGAACACCCAGAGGCAGAAATACAACCCCCGGCTACGCTTGAACAAGAAATATGTCCAGTCAAGGCACCTGAGATAATCACGAGCCCCAAGGAAGTCCAAACAATCCTAAAGGATTATCACGACTCTCCTTTCGGCGGCCATCAGGGTGTCATTAAGACCTATAAACGCATTAGACGCAAGTATTGGTGGAGACACATGCTTAGCGATATAAAAAGGTACATAAAGAAATGCCCTAAGTGCCAAACAATGAAAGCATCCCCACAATTCAAGATGCCCATGGTAAAAACGGACATCGCAGAACAACCTTTCGACAAGGTTTACCTCGATATAGTAGGTCCAGTAGAAGGGACCATATCAGGTAATAAATATATCTTAACTTTTCAAGATAACCTTACCAAATTTGTCGATTGGTATGCCGTACCTAATGGAGAAGCAGTAACGGTGGCGCAAATCTTTTTCAATGAGATTGTCACGCGTTATCGCATTCCAAAGAGAATAGTCACCGATCAGGGAACTAATTTCCTGAGTGAGCTATTCAAGAAGGTCTGCAAACTGCTAAAGGTAAAGAAGTTACAGACTTCCACATACCATCCACAGTCTAATGGAGCACTAGAGCGTGCCCATAGACCATTAATCGAATATCTGCGTACAATCGTAGATGAAAATCCTAAAACATGGGATCAATTCCTACAAACCACTGCATTCGGGTACAATAACAGTGTACACGAGGGTACTAAATTAACCCCGATGGATTGCCTTTACGGCTTCACAGCGGATGTCCCAACTAATTTAAAACGGGATCCTGAACCCGTTTATAACCACGAAAGTTATTATCATATGCTCAAATACAGACTCCAAAAATCGTATGCCACGGCTCGCAAAAATCTCTTAGCCAGCAAACAACGCTCAAAGGCATATTACGACAAAGCAGTCAGGCCTCTCTCTTTCCACCTAGGGGACAAAGTCCTCCTCAAAAGTGAAACCCGCAAACACAAACTGTCTCAAATTTGGGTTGGCCCATATCTGGTAATCAATTTACCCAGTCCAACAAACACTACCATAAAAATAGGCAAGCGGCAGGTTGTCGTCCACAACAACCGTTTGAAGCGCTATTATGAGAAGTATACTGGTACATATATCTTTAGCAAATAAGTTAAGTCCATACTAAATTCTACAATTAAATTAAGTGCTATTAGAATTACCACAAAAAGCTTCCAGTATGACTAATTGACTAACGAAGCCTATCCTTCATTTTCTACAGAACATGAAGCACATATTGGTGTTAATATGCTGTTTCCATCTGGCAATGGGACAAATACAAACGGAACCCTACACCATAAGTCCCCTGAACAATACAGGAATACTGTATGACGATCTAGGAAAATTACAAGTCTACCATAGTACATGGAACATCTTAACAGAGATCAATCTAATGGAACTGGACAACCAGACGCTCATGGCAGAACAGGCGGAACACTTAGTTCACCGACTATGCTCAAATCGCTCTCAAACGGATGAGCTATGCCTGGTTCAACAAAAACACGTTCATTCTCTCTTGGAAAGTATCAAGAGAAGAACAAGTGTCATTCGGGAAGTGGTCCCAAAATCAAGATCAAGAAGATCTATCTTTGATGGAATAGGGAATGCAATGCACTACCTATTCGGGACCATGGACAGCACTAATGAATAAGAGGTATACAGTCGACTCGAGGAGCTCGAAACAAATTCAAAAGCACTAGCCGACCTGGAAAGACAGCAGATCAGTGTAGTCAAAACTACACTACAGCAAATTCAAAAGCCATTGACATCTCTGCAGGAAAGACAACGTCAAATAAATCTCCAGGTAAATAGAATGCAAAACATAACGGATGATTTACTGATGAGACAATTGAGACAGGAAATAATTTCAAGCCTGACCTTACAAATTGTCGAGATTGAGTACAGGCAGCAAGCCTTACTCGACATAATAATCTCCAGTAAAAATCACCAGTTACATCCGCTAGTGGTGTGTCCCAAAAGTGTATTACAGATATACCACAAGTCCCACGCTACTTGTCCAGATGCACAAAATTTTCTCTCCCTGTTGTATCAGACAACGAAAACAAAGGCACGTCTAGTCCAAGACAAATTAGTCATTCGAATTCAACTTCCGATTTTCAATCTACCACAAATGAAGTTGTATAGAGTACACAGTTTTCCCATACATATTAACAACAAACAATCATTGGTACCCGATATACAGTACTCGCACGTAGCGCACCAGGTACAGACACAAGATATTCTATTATTAAAAACACAAGATCTTAAAAGCTTTAAAAAGATCACTCAATATTCCAAGGAGGACACTTACATCGCTAAGCTAGGCATTCCCGTAACAAAGGCAACTCTGTCCAAAGAATGCATAGTGAAGCTGCTCTTTAATCCATTAAAGGAAGAGCCTCAGTGCCATTTCAGAGCACAAATACCTCCTAGAGACCTGCTTATCAAATTAAGTAAACCCAATTCGTGGATATTCTCGTTGATAGAACCTACAATTGTACACCTCCAGTGTACCCAACAATTTTTAACTTCAAAGATTGAAGATCAAGGAATAATCACTATCAACCATCCCTGCCAATTGCAAGTAGGATCCCAAATCCTACACTATGAGGCAGAGAATATCCAGTCATTGAGTCTCAAACAACCCAACTACTTCCCAAATATCGCTCCATTAGAGCACGTGGTAGAAAAATATCTCAATGAAACCAAAAACAAAGTACAGTCTGAAAAAATACAGACAGAACTATATTCAGGAGATGACACTAACAGCATCATCCTAGAAGGTACCCAGTCATTAAAAGAACTGGACGAAAAATTACAAAAAATAGTTCCTCATATCAGTCACCCCCCTACACATGTCCTAGCGGCAACATCAGTATCCTTAACTGGTGTTGCCATCACATGTATGGTACTGTACCTGGTCGCCAAATGGCTAGTCCCATTCATTAAAAATTACCGTTCACGCAAATCCGAGAAAACCCCAGAGGCGGAGGAACAAATCGAACAAATCGAAATAATCGAACCTACCCCTCTTAAACGGACCCGCACCCTACCACCTGCTAGGTCAGTGCAAGTGGTCTAATATCACCACTTCAAACGGTCACATAAAAAGGAGCACTATCACTAATAGTTTAGCACATAGAAAATAAATGTAAGTGGTTTCTACAAACCACAAAAAACCAATTAGTACTAATAAAATAATAATAAAAACAAAAGGGGAGAGGACATACATAAATAATTATTAAAGCATAGATGTAAGGAAAACTAGATTAATAAAAACATATATACAGATATTAATATAAACTAAAAACAAAAGAAAAAAAAACAAAAACAAAACCCTCCCTCGCTAGTGTTAAATAATAATTAAAATATAATAAATAACATAAAAATATAAATATTATTATTATTAGCCTAGAATAAAAATTTAATAACGACTAACTTTAGAACGTAACAAAAATACAAGATTAACAAAAAAAAAGATACATATACATAAAAGTACAAAAAAAGAAAAAACCCAGTAGAAATTAATAAGGTAATAAAGAAAAGATAAGAATAGAATAGGAGTAGATAGTTAAGAACAATTTTAGAAAAATAAGACAACAAAAAAATTTTTTTTTTAATTAGAAAAAATGTAAAAGCCAAACTGACGAAGAGCCGAACCACCGAAAAAGCCATTGCCAAACCAAAACGACCACGCCGACCAAACAAAAGAAAAACAAACCAGAACCAAATCCTAAAAAGGGGACTAGGAAATTTAAATAAGAACGATAATTTTTTTTTAATATATAAAATATTTAATACAATTTATGGAAAAGAATAGAAAGATAGGAAAGATACAACAAGAAAAACTAATCCTATAAGTGGGGAAAAAGGCAGCCATACTGGGCTGCGTCCAGGACGTCGACCACCAACACTTCAGTCGGAGTTATAAGTTTCGACTTCGTCGTCCCAGTTTTCAGGGGCCTCGAGCGCACCCACGGCCTCATCATACGTCGGTGGAGACTCCGGCTCGGGAGACCCAGGAGGAGTTGCGAAGAGCACTCTATAGAGCTCCGTGACCGGATCTGCTGCAGAAAACACGCAGGAGACGCAAATCGCGTGCACCCCAATCACCACCAGGGTGCCTCCTATAAAGAGATAAACATCTTAATAACAAAAAAAAACGTAAAAGTTCCATTTCCATACCTGAAGCGGACCACCCCATCCCTCCATGGGGGATCAAAGAATAATCCACATGAAAGGAGTGTCCAGCCACAGCATCTTCCATCCAAATTACTTCGGGCTGCTGGCCCCGTCGATGCTCAAGCAGGCGAATTGGTCCCTGCCAATCACGGACAACACGGACCACACAAATCATGGTGGCACGTGAGACCAAAAATTCGGGCAGTACCAGGGATCACGACCTAAAACGACTCGGAAACTCATGAAGAATGAACCATGAACGCTCAAAAGTGGCTGCAAGTACCCCAAGATACCTTACAATGTATCTCACACATAAAGATAAACAAAATATCCAATTGAGATTAGACGTTTGATCCAAAATCATTTTTATCTACCGTCTAAACAAAACAATTGTGCTAACGTGCACAAATTACTTATTCCCCTCTCCTTCCCCGAGAGTTATTCCTCTTCCAAGAATAACTCTCTTTTTCGCGGAGGGAAGGATTGTTGTATATACAATACAATATACCTAAAAAGAAGTTAAAAAAAATAATAATTATTATAACTTATTTAATGTCATGCATAAGTATAAGCTAATCATGCTTAAAACATGGTTAGCTTATCTCTCTGCAAGGCGAAAAAATTGCCATCAGCAATTTCTCCACATTCCTTTATTAAAGGCAAAGAGTATTTCCCACAAAATGACTTGGGACAAACAAAAGTGTTAAATATCAACCCAAGTCGTTTTCATAGAAAATAGCCCCACGATAAATCTTACCTTCAGTAAGATTTGTCGTATATACGATATGTATGTACATACATACATACATATCGGGCGCATGAAAATTTTACGTCGGTGAAGACTGAAACGATCAATCTTCACCGAAAAAAAGTCCTTATCAGCAAATTGTCGCGAGCTGCATACATTGTGATCGCAACAATGTATGCACGGTAGCAAGACGATGGTCGATATTTATGAAAATATCAAATTTCAATTTCAACCATCGTTCGTCGCGATAATTCTGGGCATGTTTAAACATGCCCAGCGGTAAATAATTTTCTCAGGATAGGAATGCTAATTAAGCACTTTCCTATCCTGAACAACTAGACTTGCGATTACGAAAATCAAAGTCAAGTACAGTCGGTTTTTGGAGAGAAGTCGAAAAGGGTTGCTTAAAAATCAACGAACGGGATCCTCACGCGAATAAAAGTATAAAATTGAGAATAAAAGTAAAAAATTGAGAAACGGTCAGGAAGATAAAGAAAAAAAAGGCAGATACCTATGGTCGGTCCGGTTATAAGACGGTTTGGTTTATTTCGGTGGTAAATAAAAAGGTGTTTGTACAAAAGATACCAACTAAGTGTAAAAAGCGTGTTTCTAGTTAAAATAGTAAATAAGTGTAAAGATAAAGGAAAGGAGCAAAATAAAATTAAACAAAGTGATAGTAATCTGTGGAGTGCATTTTATTTAGAGTGTGCTTTTGGAAAACCCGGGAACCCAAGGGTGACTTGGCAGGTAGGAATACGTCTAAGTTCATACCCCCATAAAATACATAACAGCCAGAAATTCACGGTCTATACTGACCATAAACCTCTCAAAGGTGTCTTCAATGTGAAAGACCCTACTTCCCGTTTGGTGAGATTTCACCACAAACTATCTGAATTCGATTACAACATCGAATATAAACCAGGGAAGTACAACACTAATGCAGATGCACTAAGTCGCATCCCTCAAGCATTAAAGGAAGACATTTTAGGCAATACCTTAACGGTAGAAGCCCTAGTCCACCACACGATGGACTCAGATGTGGAGGAAGACGATTCCACAAATAATAAAAAGAAATCCGCTCATTGTTTCGTCGTGACTCGAGCTCAGAAGCAAAAGGCTCAGGAGACAGTAAATAGCTCCAGTGTGGAGACAGAAGAGCACACGAAAGCGGACCAAAACGAAATTCAACACACGGAGGCGGAAACACTAAACCCAGCATCGCTTGAGCAAAAAGTAAGTACTGGCAAGACACCCGAAGTTATCACGAGCCCTACGGAAATCCGAACAATCTTAAAAGATTATCACGATTCTCGATTTGGTGGCCATCAAGGTGTAATAAAAACGTACAAACGTATAAGACGCAAGTATTGGTGGAGACACATGCTTAGCGATATCAAGAGATACATTAAAAAATACCCAAAGTGCCAGACGATGAAAGCATCTCCACAATATAAAATGCCAATGGTTATCACGGACATCGCAGAACATCGCAGGTTTTCTTTGATGAAATCGTTACGCGCTATCGCATACCCAAAAGAATACTCACCGATCAGGGAACAAATTTCCTGAGTGAATTATTCAAAAGAGTATGTAAGCTTCTAAAGGTAAAGAAGTCACAGACTTCAGCATATCACCCACAGTCTAATGGAGCACTAGAGCGTGCAGATTGACCCTTGATAGAATCCCTGCGAACAATCGTAGATGAAAATCCTAAAACATGGGTCCAATACCTACGAACCGCTGCATTCGTGTACAACAATAGTGTACACGAGGGTACTAAACTTACCCCAATGGACTGCCTATACGGCTTCACAGCGGATGTCCCATCAAATTTAAAACGGGATACCGAACCCGTTTACAATCATGAGAGCTATTATCATATACTAAAATATAAGCTCCAAAACTCATATGCCACGGCAAGAAAGAAGTTATTGGCAAGTAAACAGCGATCAAAGGAGTACTACGATAAGACAGTACGGCCCCTAACTTTCCATGTAGGAGACAAAGTCCTCATCAAGAATGAAAGCAGAAAACATAAGCTTTCCCACATCTGGGTAGGACCTTATCAGATAATCGCAATACCAAGTGATGTGAATACCACAATCAAAATTGGTAAGCGAACAGTAACGGTACATAATAACCGTTTGAAACCATATTTCGAATAAAAATATAACGAACAAAAATGAACCAGGTTGACTTGAAATTCCTACTACAGCGTCCATTAAACCTCATTTCAATACCTCCCCATAAACATTTGCTGTGGAGTCACTCCACTGCCCAGTTTAAAACGGCACAATGCAAGTACAAATAAACTTAAAGGATTGTTTTCTTCTTCCGAATTGTCCACAGAAATGGCGCTAAAATTCATCATAGTTGTCCTCTTCATCCAGTACACAACTGGAGCAATCGCTGACAAACCTTATGTAATAACCCAGCTAAATGGCTCGGGTATATTTTTCGAGGACCTAGGAAATATGATGATATATCATTACACCTGGAATGTCCTCACCGAGATAGACTTGGATGAACTAGATGCACAGATAAAGCTAGCAGAATATGCAGAGCACTTAGTGCATAAACTCTGCATAAATATAACAAACCCAGAAGACCTCTGTAACGTGCAACAACTACACATACACGCTATTATAGACAGCATACGAAAACGCACGGAAACTATTAGGGAACTAGTGTACCAGGAAAACGCAAGGCCAGATCGCTATTTGATGGAATAGGCAATGCCATGCACTATTTGTTTGGAACTATGGACAGCAATAACGAGAAAGAAATTTACAGCAGGTTAGAAGAACTTGAATCGAATACACAAGCCCTAGCCGAGCTAGAGAGACAACAAATCAGTGTTGTAAAAACTACCTTGGAAAAGATTCAAAAACCGCTGGCTATGTTAATAGACAGACAACAAAAAATAGCACACCAGATAAAAGATCTCCACCATGTGGCCGATGATTTAACTAGGAGACAACTAAGACAAGAGATTATATCAAGCTTGTTGCTCCAAATCATCGAAGTTGAATATCGACAACAAGCCCTCTTGGATATAATAATGGCTAGTAGAACCAATCATATTCATCCACTCCTAATGTCTCCCAAAAATCTGTTGGAGATATACCGTAAGACGGCCTCGGATTGCCCAAATGACCAAAATTGTCTATCTGTCATATACCTGACAGCAGGAGCTCAGTCGCTCCTTATGCACAACAAATTGGTGGTGAGAATTACTCTCCCAATTTTTAACCTGCCAAAAATGAGGCTACAACAAATTCAATGCTATCCTGTACCCAAGTCAGCAAATTACTCATTAATTCCAGACCCTGGTTATTCATACATAGCCAATAGCGAAAAAACTCAGGAATTTCTCTTATTAAGTGACGATGACATGAAAAGGTTCAAGAAAATAACAAGTAATTTGGAAGAAAACACGTATGTAGGCCGGCTGAACACGCCTATAATCAAAGCGGCAACGTCCAACGAATGTGCCATTAAATTGCTATACAACCCTCTAAGTGAAGTGCCCAAATGCAAGACCAGAGTACAGATCCCACAAAAGACATGCTGATCAAATTAAACAAGCCAAATGCGTGGCTATTTTCATTTATCACCTCCGCGGTGCTACACATCACATGTCCAGATCACTTTGTAATCTCGAAACTGGAAGGACAAGGGATATTAGAGATAACGCAACCATGTCAAGTTCAAATAGGTGACAAAGTGTTTAAATACGAAGGTCAGAGTAGATTTCCACTAAAAATTATCCAGCCGAATCAATTTCCTGAGCTCAACCACTCTCTACTCAAAGTAAACCTGACTGAAATTTTACAAGGAACTCAAAACCACAGTCTGGGGAAAATCGAGATTTTAACGGGAGACGATATCCATAAATCAATTTATACTGACACCCATTCGCTGGAAGAAATCCAAAGCAAAATTATTAAATACCAGGAAAAGGTATCGAGCAGAAACTCCCATATCCTGTCCACAACTTCTCTATCATTCACGAGCCTACTAGTTCTGGCCATAATGATTGTTGTGGCAGTAAAATATCTACACCCTGTTGTCTTCAAGATGAGACAACAGAGAAGTCAACCACAAGGTAACCCCGAAATTTCATCAGAGGGAATTCCTTTAGAAGAACGAACTCCTGCTCCCCAACCCAGTTTAAGGCGAACTAGGAGCCTCGCTAAAACCAAATCGGTTCAAATAATTTAAAAATGCGACACTGACACTGTCAACATGGCTCACCAAATCAAAGTAGAACTTATAGAAAAGGCAGACCTGGTAAACTCCTCAAGGGAAATCTATATAAACCTATATATATAGTATAACTTTAACACAAAAAAAAGGGGGTTAGAATGAAAAAAGTAAATATAAATAGGTAGGAGGTAAAAATGTGAGAATTAAAGAAAAAATGCATATAGAAACAAAACATGCATAAAAATAACAAATTAACAAAAAATAAAATTAAATATAAACAGAAAATAGAATACGTGTAAAAATTGTAAAAATAAAGGAAAAATACCTTAATCGTAGATACAAAGAAAGCACAAACAAACAAAAAGTAAGGATTAGATAAAACAAGAAATAGGAATAAACAACATAAACAACTAGGTTAGACTCAATAAAAAAAAATGATAGACTAACGTAGAAATAAATAAACAAATAAAGGATTAAAGTAATAAATTAAAGTAGCACTAGTAAGCTATTAATAAATGTAAGGTACCGAAAAGTAGTCTAAAGCAAAAACAAAGTGTTAAAATATAAAATAACCGTAGAAATAAAGAATTACACTAAAATTAATTAACACAAAAAAAAAGTATAATGCAAGAAAAAATAATGTAAGAAAGACAAGAAAAGTTCACCAGGCTACTACAAAAATTTTGATTTATTTTCGCATGATACTACTAGAGTTATAATATTGTAAGCTATTTTTATAGTATTTAGATAGTAACCTAAAGAAAGGAAGAAAGATAAGAACCTTTTAAATAAGAGGAAAAAAAATAGATAATTAACTCACAAAAATGTAACGCCTAACCGAACCAACCAAGATCCGAAACCCCTAATGAGAACAAAAAGAAAAACAAAAAAACCACCAACGAAACCAGCCTAGGGATTCAAATTCCAGAAACAAAACATTCGATTTTATTGTACTTTTTTTTATTGTTTTTTATGGATACAAGCAAGGGAAAAACAAGAAAGACAGGTAAGGTATAAGCTAATTTAAAATTGAAAAAAATTAAAAAGAGAGCTTCCCGCAGGGATTTCATGCCCAGTCCTCCTCGGAGTCATCCTCGACTTCTAAAGGGGGTGGGGTGGCCATCAAACTGCGTAGAATGCCCGTAACAGCTGATTCAAATACGGGATGGCAGCATGCGCAGAGTCCGTGCCGGCCGGTTATGTTGAGGGTACCGCCTGAATAAAAGAAAAAGAGTAAATATAGGAGGCCAACGTGCTAAATCAATTACCATCAGGACTTACCTCGCACAACCCACGCCTGCCCTTGGTGGGGATACAGGGGTATATCAGCCCAGTAGTGGCGGCCGGCCACGGCATCCGCGCCCCACATAGTGCAAGGCTGCTGTCCTCGTCGTAAAAGCACCAGACGAATCGGGCCCCGCCACCCCGGTATCACGTGGACCACGAAAATTAAGTTGGCCACAGAACTGAGGCCCGCCGGGCTGTGCCAGGGTTGATTATTGACTTTGATGGCAAACAACATCCTAACTGCAATCCTGATTTAATTAAACAACTGCAACGGCTCAAGATCAAAACTCGAATAAAACCGAGCAGAGAATTTAATCATGAGATCCATTGCCAAGACAAAGTAACAAACCTAGCAGAACGGTAATCGGACGTAAGATAAGATAAGAGACCCAGAGACAAACAAATAAAAACAGCTCTGCATATGCTAATCGCACAAATGACCTTCACCAAGAGTTATTACTCTTCTAATAATAACTCTCATTTTGAAAAAGGGGAAGGATTGTTACGTACCAAATCCTGCATACCAAAAAATATTAAAACAAAAGGGATATATAAAAATTTCTACAAAAGAATTCATCCATAAATTTTCACATAAGCTAACCATGCCTAAAATATGGTTAGCTTATGAATACAATCAGTGAAGAAAATTGCGTCAGCAATTGCCTTCAGCAAAATTTGCCAGTAGAAATATTTAATTTGCAAAATAAAATAAAAGACAAATCGTACCTTCAGTACGATTTGTCGTGGAAATTGCAATATGTATGTACGAACGTACATACATATCACAAAAAAGCTTTCGCGATAAGAAGAGCGCGCCGCGAAAATACATTGTATGTATACGCGCGGCAATTCTAATCATCGTGACGGTGGCTGATGTTTATAAAAGCATCAAATTTCAAGCCTCCGTCCAACGAAAAATATTCTGGACTTGTTGAATCAAGTCCAGAATAAATGTAAAATTTTCTCAGGGTGAAAATGCAACTATGCATTTTCTACCCCTCGTTCAGGGTCTTGATCGCATTTTAAACAGGGAGCGAATGTTACAGGTACAATTTTTGCCAGTTCGAATGATAGCCTTCTACTATAAATAGAGTGCGAATGTTACAGGTGTAATTTTTGAAAATTCCATCGATAGCCTTTTACTTTAAACAGGGTGGGAGTCTTATACATACAATTTTTGGCAGTTCCAGTGATAGCCATCTATTTTAAAAACGGTGCGAATTTTACAGATACAATTTTTGGCAGTTCGAGAGGTAACCTTCTACCTTAAACAGGGTGCGAATCTTACACATGCAATTTTTGGCAGTTCATGTAATAGCCGTCTACTTTAAACAGGGAGCGAATGTTAAAGGTACAATTTTTGCCAGTTCGAGTGATAGCCTTCTACTATAAATAGGGTGCGTATATTGCAGGTACAATTTTTGCCAATTCAAATGATAGCCTTCTACTATAAATAGGGTGCGGATGTTACAGGTGCAATTTTTGAAAATTTAATCGATAGCTTTTTACTTTAAACAGGGTGCGAATATTTTACATGCAATTTCTGGCAGTTTGAATGATAGCCTCTTACTTTACATAGGGTGCGAATTTTACAAGTGCAATTTTCGGTAGTTCGAATGACAGCCTTCTACCTTAAACAGGGTGCGAATCTAATACATGCAATTTTGGCAGTTCGAGTGAAAGCCTTCTATTTTAAATAGGGTGCGATTGTTACAGGTGCAATTTTTGAAAATTCCATCGATAGCCTTTTACTTTAAACAGGGTGGGAGTCTTATACATACAATTTTTGGCAGTTTCAGTGATAGCCATCTATTTTAAAAACGGTGCGAATTTTACAGATACAATTTTTGCAGTTCGAGAAGTAGTCTTCTACCTTAAACTGGGTGCGAATCTTACACATGCAATTTTTGGCAGTTCAAGTAATAGGCATCTGTTTTAAACAGGGTGCGAATGTTGCAGGTACAATTTTTGCCAGTTCGAATGATAGCTTTGTACTATAAATAGGGTGCGAATGTTACAGGTGTAATTTTTGAAAATTCGAGCGATAGCCTTTCACTTTAAACAGCGTGCGAATCTTATACATGCAATTTTTGGTAGTTCGAGTAATAGCCTTCTACTTTAAACAAGGTACGAATCTTATAGATGCAATTTTTTGCCGCTAGTATATGTATCAATTATAATTGAGTGCAAACCTTCTTTCTTAACCTTTGAATATATCTCATTCCAAAAGAGAAGGTTCATATTTGTTTCCCGAGTTTGATGTATAAGTAATTTACAGTTAAAACATTGCATATACATACATAGGGATAAGAATTTCAAGAACGTAATTTCAAGTCTCGATGTTGGCAATTGTTAAAAAGAATGAAATGTCCTCAATGGGTTCTAGTTTGATCCTGGATCCAGGATTTCTGAACATTGAAATGACTACACTCCATTAGAAAAATGAAAAAAATTAAAACGTGATTTTCAGAGCGAAGAATCTCTAAGGAATGCATAGGCATACTCCAATCTACTAATTTAGCTCAAACTAGGCAAAATGAGACACATTGTTGTCTTTTTAGTTGATAAGATAGCTTTAAGTTTTTATATGGCTGAACTATTTGAATCTTTTAAAATGAATTTACTGTGATTTTGAGTAAGGAAGTTGCCGAAAAAACATTTTTCTAGTTATCTCAAAGAAGTATTTAAAAATGTTTCAGATTAATATTAGTAGCCTGGCGAAGAATTTAGATGAGCTATTAATAATTTTAAATAAAGTAGATGGTGATATGGATGTTATTATATGTACCTATTAAAAACTGTTTGATTGCAATCTTAATCTTTTAGAAAATTATCAGTTAACATGAGAGCTATATATTATAGAGCTCCTAACGCTAGTGTAAACGACTTCATCTCATCTCTCGACGAATATTTGTACAAAACTGAAAAATCCACGAATCACTGTATAATAGGGGATATAATCATTGAAATTCTCCAGTCATGACTATTTCGATACACTGACTAAAAATGGTTTCTTGAAACATTTGTTATGTGCCACAAGAGATAGCGAAACAAATCAATCCTGTCTTGACCATATATTCTGCAAACATAACAATATCTTTAATTTTATGCCACAGATACTTATACAACAGATCACTATAGCGCTTTAGCAAAATTAGTTTCTGTTGAGGTCATAGATTTAAGTCCAGTTATACTGGCTCAGATGATACTTCTAAATTTTTTTGGGTTTTATTATAACAAACAAGATACTGAAATAAATTTACAAGATTGATCTGAAATTATAACGTACAAGAAAAAGTTTGGTAAAACTGTATATGGAATAAAATCTAAATCGGGAATTACTTTCAATAACTGTCAGGTAATTGCTATAATTTTTTGAAGAATGGAATATTAGCTCAACATACAGAACACACTGTTTTATTATTTCGCAGTACAAAATGGTGCTCAGTCAGTAACTTCCTCGACTAATGAATTCCTGGGTATTATTCAACGTTGGCTACGTCTAAATAGATTATCTCAATAAAAGAAAATTAGTTTTGTAATATTGGGAGCCAAAAAGTCTCCACCTAGAATTAAGATCGAACTGCGAAAAAATAGTTCTCATAAAATATATACGCTCAAGTCAGTACATGAAGTTAAATGCTGAAGATAAAGCAAAAAGATAAGATAAATGAAGATAGTTTAGATGTATATAAAAAAATCTAAATTCTACTCCACTACACAGGTGTTTAAAGAGTTTAAATTAATGACAATGCGTCAAATCTATACCTTTGCTAGTCTTAAATTTTTTATTAAAATGTAACAGGATTTCCTCTTCATCAGTCAAGTCACAATAACCGGAGGCAAGCTCTAAGAAAGAAAAAAATTGATAAAAATTTAGTGCACACACGCGTTAACTACATCAGACCAAATTTGTACAGTAGATTTCCAAATTATTTCTATTTGCTTCGGACACTGCCGCCAGTTTAAGGTAGAAGGCTACTGTTTGAACACAGCTGAAAATGAATAAAAAACAATGAAAATACAATACAACAAAGTATTCAATACTTCCCTAAAGTCCATGGTCCAATCAGCACCTGCCTCCTGTACGTCCTAGAAATATCTGAAATAAAAAAGATATAAATAAATTACTTTAATAAAACTAATTAGATTGAATATTACTAAGTACAAAAGGAAAACTAAGTACATACATACAGACTGTCAAGAAACAAATTTCTTGGCAGTACAACAACAACACTGTGTAAATGTACTTATGCGAATTTCTTAGCGAAATTCATGTTCCCTGCATAATGAACTATTGCAAAATATGCAAATAAGTTCATACATGCAAACAACATAAAGTCGCAGCATATATACATACTATAATTTACGAAATTCAACAATTTTTGTCATTGTTGACATTTCATAAATCACATTGAAAATATATAATAATTTGCATAATTTGCAGATTTCTTGCAAATTATGCATAGTCAAACTAATATTAAAGAATTAAAGATAATATTTATGCACTTACCTTAAGAATTAATCCTTTAATTGCCTTGAAAAACACATAAATACACTCGAAACTTTCACAACAAAATACCGCGATCGCGACTGTCAAATTGACTCGCGAGAAAGTCAATTAGATGAAGTTGGCTACGAGCTACCTGTTGGTAATGCTTAAAAACCGCGAAAGTTACCAGGTAAATAAATATTCGCGAAAAAAGGTAAATTAAATTCCCATAATAAGTGGGAAAGAGAAAGATGCGAAAACGAGATGCAAGAAAAATGAGAAATATTTGCGTTCCACATTGGAAATTGTCATAATATGGCAGGAAGCCACCATCTTGATAAATTTCAGAAAAGTTAAAACATTTCATAAAATAAATTACGAAAATTCATGGATAATTTTGAATAAATTAGTTAAAGTAAATTGGCACATTTTGACATAAGTATACAAGTCAAGCAAAGTCGAAAAATATGCTTAATTTGCATTTTTCGTGTGGAACGTATGTTAAAATGGCCGCTCAGAGCCTATAAAAACGGGGCAATTCCTAAGATCTCTCTCAGTTTTTTGACAGCGATCACAAGTGAAATATCTAACAAGTTTTTCTTAGCAAATAATATTTTTTTTAGTTTTCAGCAATAAGCATAAAATGTAACGTGCCATTAAAGGTACAATATTTTTACATGCTAAAAGTTTGTGTGCAGTGGGTGTTGGCAAAGGACAGGAAGTTTTTGAGTTTTGTTGTACAGATAAGTATTGTGTCAATTAATTTAGTAAATAAGTTTCGTACATAAAAATTAAATACATGCCAGCTTTCGGCATTTTAATTATACATGCAAAGAAACAAATTAGTTAAATAATTAAGTTAAATTAAGCACAAAGTGAATTAAAATAAGTGTATAACGCGTAAAATTAGAATAGGCTACAAATTGCATTTAGATAAATAGATGCCAAAATACGGCATAATAACTATATATGCAATCGAACAATTAATAAACAGAATTAAATTAGTGAAAAAATTAAATTGTAGTGAATTTATAAATTGAAGTGTCACATTGGAATTATTCAATAAATCCAGCATTAAACATAAGCACACATATCTTTTTTTTCATACCGCTACACTAGTCCACCTAAATGCCGTAATATAGCTGTAGTTATCGATTGCAGCTGCATTACAAAACATTCATTGGTGGCTCCATTCAGGATTGTGTGCCTGTTTACTGTTGTGATTGCAAATAATTCTAGTACACTCAATTTAGTGATAAACATTTTTTAAAAAAAATTATCTTCGAATTAAAAAACATCGAAAATTAAGTTATAACTGTGCTTAGATGTGGCAGTTCTATTAAAACTACAAAATTAATTTATAAACGTGCTTAGACGTAAAACTTCAGGGTGCCCAGACGAGGCAGCTCGAATATTATCGAAATTTTTGTTATAATTGCTGAACTTACATGTCAGTAAATTGTGATAGATAGTTAATTACTGAACTTACATGTCAGTAACTCTTTATAAATAATTAGTTAATTAAATTAATTAGAATTAGCAACAAAAATTTATTTAAAGATTTTTCACGTCAATTTGTCATACACAGCATTAATTTACGTTCTTCGACTAAATTTTCCATTTATCCCACACTTGGTATTAAATTGCTTCCTTCAATTATTTTCATCATTTAACCCACACGGTTAATTAACTTTAATAATAGAATATAAAGCAACATGGATTCAGTAGATAAACTAATCCTCACCGAAAGCATATTGCGTTCGCGAATTGAATGGTTAATCGAAAATGGAAAGAAAACAAATCTTGTTAAACGAACACAAGGCTTTTATGAGACGAAAATGACAGAGTTGAAGAAACTATGGGAAGTATATAGTGACACAGATATGGCAATAAATCAGGCTTTATTAGAAAGTTCTGATGAAAAGCAACATGAGTATTTAGCCCAAGATAATCATAGCACAACAGAGTTAAAATATTCCGAATATATGGGAGAATTAGTAGAAGGATTGCGGAAATTCGTCCCAGCTACTGAAGCATCAAGCTCGGGACAAGTACCAATTCATTCGACAACTGTTGTTCAACAGGAATCGTTCCTTCCGCGCATTCAGTTGCCCAAGTATAACGGCAACTACGATTTATGGCGATCATTTCATGATCTATTCATTTCTCTTGTTCATGACAATACAAAGATAACACCAGTTCAGAAGCTGCATCATCTGAAATCTTGTTTAGTGGGTGATGCTGAGAAATTGTTGCGGCACACTCCAGTAACAAATGAAGATTACATGCCAGCATGGAACAAGTTGAAGGCTAGATATGAGAACAAGAGAATTTTAGTTAATCATCAATTGAAGGTTTTAGTAAACCAAGCCAAACTAAATTCAGAGTCTGCTAAAGGACTCAAATCAATAATTGACACAACAGACGAATGTATCCAACAATTACAAAGTTTAGAAGTTGATACAACATCGTGGGATGTACTTCTAATACATCTGTTAGTACAGAAATTACCCTTCATTACCCTCAAACTGTGGGAAGAAGAGCAGGGAGGTACACAAGAACTCCCAACATTCAAGTCATTTAAGCAGTTTTTAAGTACGCGTTTAAGAATTTTAGAATCATTAGCAGATAGCCTAGTTAAGTCCACACAACCCAAATCAAGCTGCACACCTGATACAACCAAATCATACCATATTACAAAGGAAATCAAATGCCCAGCATGCAATGCAAGTCACTTTTTACAAAGATGCCCGAACTGTCATAGGATGGACATACCAGCCAGATATCAGATAATCAAGGCATCAAGCCGTTGTACCAATTGTTTAGGCTTGCATCATGTCAACAATTGCACTAGCAAATATAGCTGTCAAAGATGCAAGAAAAAGCATCATAGCACCTTGCATGAAGAATACAACCGGGACACACCCAATCATGCAACTATCGAAACTGAGCATAGGTCAAATACTAACAACGTTAGCTCGAACTCAAGTCAATCAAGCTAGCAATACTATTCATAAACGCTCTCCACGGTTACAGTCAGTGAACAACACTGACGACTTAAACACTAGTCAAAACTTTGTAACTAGAGAGGACCATAATGCCCTGCTATCAGCAGCGTTAGTAGTGGCACAAACAAAAAGCGGGAACTCACATATTCTACGATGTCTCATAGATGATTGCGAGCCAAATCATCCTTTATTACAGAGGAAGCCTGCAGGAAACTGGGAGCATGTCGCAGCCCAACCGCAGTATCAATTACTGGCTTAAACACTAGCCATACAGCAATCTCCAAGCAGCAAACTACACTTACACTTCGATCACGAAAAGCGAAGTCTACAAGAATATTAGAAGAAAATTTTCTAATATTGAACAAAATCACAGATCCTTTACCTTCCAGAATAATCTCTAAAAGGGAATGTTTACATCTCAATAAACTGCCACTAGCTGATCCCACATTTTGGAAGCCTGGAAAGGTAGATGCATTACTAGGAGCAAGAGTTTATGCTCAGATAGTCTTAAACGGCATTAAACAAGGATCTGCTACTACCCCTACAGCCATTAAGACAATATTTGGTTGGATTCTACTAGGGTCAACAGCAAATGTTGTAGAAAGCAATACATCAGCGTTTACCGTCACAACTGACGGCTTGACTGAACAACTTAAAATGTTTTGGGAAAGAGAAGAGTTTCCCACAAATCCGATTCTCAACAAAGAAGACAGAGAATGTCAGCAGAGATATCAGCTCACCCATCAACGTCTTCACAATGGGACTTATCAAGTGAAATTACCATTTGTGAATGATGAAGTGCCTGACCTAGGGCAATCAAGACCACAAGCAATAAAACGCTTTCAAGGAATACAACGTCAACTTGAAAGGAATCAAGCTTTGAAGTTCGAATATGAGAGATGTTTAGATGAATATCTCGAGTTGGGTCACATGGAGGAAATACCTCCACCCAACAACAACGAGCCACACTACTACATACCTCACCATGCAGTTGTCAAGGAAAGCATGACAACAAAGGTGAGAGTAGTATTTGACGCTTCAGCGAAAACGTCAAATGGCAACTCACTCAATGAGTTCTTATTAAAGGGACCAGTTTTACAACCCAAATTATTCGCCACGTTGCTCAACGGGCGTAAATACAAGATTGCTATGAACGCGGACATTGAAAAGATGTACCGTATGATAACCATGCATCCGGATCATCGTACCTTTCAGCGAATCATTTGGAGACATCCTAAAACCAAGGAGATCCATGATTTTCAGCTGAATACGGTAACCTTTGGAACGGATTCTGCGCCATACTTAGCCATTCAGACGCTTCAACAACTAGCATGTGATGAACAACAAAGATGGCCTCTAGCTTCAAAGGTCACAGCCACAAATTTCTCTGTGGACGACCTACTCACTGGAGCTGAGAGCATAGAAGATGCGAAGGATCTCTTAGATGACCTAATTAGCATGTTGAAAGCAGGAGGATTCAATCTGAGGAAATGGACAAGTAACAATTCGTACTTGTTGAAACATCTTCCCCCAGAACGGTGCGAATTCAAGGATACGTTGATGATTTCGGACACGGAATCTGTAAAAACGTTAGGAATTCGTTGGCATCCTAAGTCAGATAAATTTTCGTTCTTGACCAAACCTTGGAAAACGCATACCAAGGTAACCAAACGAACCATTTTGTCAGATATTGCATCACTGTACGATCCTTTGGGTTGGTTAGCACCAGTTGTAATTACAGCAAAGGTGCTTATGCAATCATTGTGGGTCACGGGATGCACATGGGACAATAAGGTGTCCGAAGCCATTGAACATCAATGGGATAGTTTCAAAAATAATTTGAAGTCTATCGAAAACTTACAAATTCCTAGATGGATATCCAAATACATGGCTTCTGCGATGCATCAACAAAAGCATTCGCTGCAGCAGTCTATCTACGTGTAGGAGATAAGAATGGCATGTCTACGACTACTTTGCTTACTGCCAAAACCGGGGTAGCTCCCATAAAGCCAACAATTATACCACGTTTGGAGCTAAATGGAGCTCTATTATTAGCAAGACTTATTCAAGCTACAATGAAGGACATGCTCTTACATCAGGTTCCAGTTTTTGCTTGGACAGATTCTACGATTGTCCTGCAATGGATAAAGGAACATCCCTCACGATGGAAAACGTACGTTGCAAATCGTGTAGTAGAGATTTAGGACATCGTACGCTTTGAGCAATGGCGTCATGTGTCAACGAATCAACGAGTCAACGAGTGCCTGCTGCAGATTTAATAAATAATCAGCTATGGTGGCACGGCCCATCATGGCTATCGGCGGAACAAGATGCATGGCCAAAATTTAAGGATATTTCAGAACAAACCAATCTAGAAGCTAAAGAACCTATTCCGATAAATCTTTTAGCAAAAGTAGATAACCAGTTCCTTCTACGATATTCATCATATACTCGCCTTGTTCGCATAGTAGCTATGATGCAACGATTCATACACAATTGTCGGCATCCTCAGATTAAACGCTCACAGTACATCGATTCGCTCGAATGGAGCCAGGCAGAACTAACAATATTTAAATTGGTACAACAAACTGCGTTCGCAGATGAGTACAAAAGTATATTGAACAAGAATCCGTTGTCGCAAAATAGCAAGTTGATTAAACTTAATCCTTTTATGGACGACAATGGCTTGTTACGAGTGGGTGGTAGACTCGACAATGCTTCCATTCCCTATAATAGGAAACACTCAGTCATATTACCACGTGATCATCATGTCACATTAATTTTAATCGACAAACTACATGTAGAAACTCTACATGGCGGTCCCTCATTGGTTCTTAGTACTAGTCGAAATCAATTCTGGATATTAGATGCTAGACGTTGCATTACCAGTCGATTACATAAGTGCATTACATGTTTCAAATATCGCACGACGACTAGAAGCCAGTTGATGGGAAATTTACCGACCCCGCGAGTAATTGAAACGAAACCATTTACTAAAGTGGGAATTGATTATGCCGGACCTGTAACGATAAGAAGCTCGAAGTTACGCAACGCCAAGTTACAAAAGGCATATTTCTGTATTTTCGTTTGTATGGCTACAAAGGCTGTTCATTTAGAATTGGTGTCAGATCTCACATCTGAAGCATTCCTCGCAGCATTAAAGAGATTTGTAGCTAGAAGAGGATTGTGCACATATATTCAGATTGTGGCACCAACTTCATTGGTGGAAAATCTCTTCTGGAAAAGGATTTACGACAAGCCATTCATGCCTGAACACCAGAAGCGGCAAAATATTTGTCCTCCAAGCAAATCAACTGACACTTTAACCCTCCAGCCTCTCCACATTTCGGAGGAATCTGGAAAGCGGGAGTAAAGTCAGTAAAGTATCATCTTCGAAGAAAACTACAATACTCCAAATGTACGGTTGAAGAGTATGCAACCTTATTAGCTCAGGTCGAAGCATGTTTAAACTCTAGGCCACTATGCTATGTTAGAAATTTAGTGCACACACGCGTTAACTACATCAGACCAAATTTGTTCAGTAGATTTCCAAATTATTTCTATTTGCTTCGGATACTGCCGCCAGTTTAAGGTAGAAGGCTACCTTTCGAACTACCAAAAATTGTACCTGTAACATTCGCTCCCTGTTTAAAGCAGACGGCTATTACTTGAACTGCCAAAAATTGCATGTGTAAGATTCGCACTCTGTTTAAGGTAGAAGGCTACCTCCCGAACTGCCAAAAAAATTGTCTGTAAAATTCGAACCGTATTTACAATAGAAGGCTATCACTGGAACTGCCAAAAATTGCTTGTGTAAGATTCCCACGCTGTTTACAGTAACAGGCTATCGATCGATTTTTCAAAAATTGCACCTGTAACATTCGCACCCTATTTAAAATAGAAGGCCATCACTCGAACTGCGAAAAATTGCATGTATTAGATTCGCACCCTGTTTAAGGTAGAAGGCTGTCATTCGAACTACCGAGAATTGCAGCTCTAAAATTCCCACCTTATTTAAAATACAAGGCTATCATTCAAACTGCCAAAAATTACATGTATAAGATTCGCACCCTGTTTAAAGTAAAAGGCTATCGCTGAAATTTTCAAAAATTGCACCTGTAACATCCGCACCCTATTTATAGTAGAAGGCTATCATTAGAACTGGCACAAATTGTACCTGCAACATTCGCGCCCTATTTATAGTAGAAAGCTATCACTCAAACTGGCAAAAATTGTACCTGTAACATTCGCTCCTTGTTTAAAGCAGACGGCTATTACTTGAACTGCCAAAAATTGCGTATGTAAGATTCGTACCCAATTTAAGGAAAAAGGCTACCTCTCGAACTGCCAAAATTTGTATCTGTAAAATTCGCACCGTATTTAAAATAGAAGGCTATCACTGGAAATGCCAAAAAATGCATGTATAAGATTCCCACCCTGTTCAAAGTGCAAGGCTATCGTTCGAATTTTCAAAATTGCATCTGTGACATTCGTACCCTGTTTAATTTTTAATGCTCCTATTTGTTCTTCTAATAATTGCACCTGTGATACTCGCACCTTTAAATGCACTTTTAAATGCAAAGCCGTAACTTACACCATAATAATTGCTCTTGTAAAATGCGCACACATGTTAATCTTCTCGATTATAAATTGAACTGCTTGAACTGAAGGTATAGTTGCTTACAAGATAACATTCTATTAATGTAAGCATTCTTTAAGGTATATACATAATTCCCGTCGGATGTCTAAAATCGTATTTTCTATATTCGTTTACGCTATG
Organism: Dioctria linearis; assembly: GCA_963930735.1. Lineage (NCBI taxonomy): Eukaryota > Metazoa > Arthropoda > Insecta > Diptera > Asilidae > Dioctria > Dioctria linearis. The sequence continues at coordinate 124,003,738 of OZ005742.1, read as the reverse complement.
TTATAAATTTGTTATTTCTTTTAAAAAAAATTACATCGGTGTGAACTTCCCCCTATAAGGGGGGGGGGGGGAGAAATGGCAGGAGGGCATGCTGCCTATTTTGCGTCAATTCAACATTTCTGACATTTCATATTATTTGAAAATAAGTTTCGGATTTGAGTTCGCGATATTGTGAAAAATAATTAATTAAACGTGATTTTTATGAATAGTAGTGTGAAATAAGTGCGGAATATTTCTTTTGTGAACGACATTTTGTGTAATAGAGACTCCGGAGTCTTAAAAAACAGTAATGAAGTGCGCTGTGCTGTGCTGCAGGAACAAACGGCGTTATTGTCGTGGAAAAGCATTCTTCAAGTAAGCTTAAAAGCTTTACTAATTAATTATTGTGTTTAAAATAAAATAAAAGTTAAATATTAATAAAAATAAACAGCCATGGCAAAAAATTTAACAATTTTCCAATGCCGGTTTGTTTGTTTACAATTGATTTGTAATTGCTGCCTAAATTATGTCAGTCATACAAAGGCAACGCCAAGAAATATTTTCTGAAAATAAGGGGGAGCTAAAAATTTGTTTATTTTGCATAGGAATTTGGATTATAAAAAATGTTCCCCTTCAGAATGTCAGAATTTCATTACTTCCATGATGAAATGAATACAAACAGAGCACACTAATACATTTCCCCAAGATGCTTACGTTTTCATCCGATATGCCGTTTCCTTATAAGTTATTTATTCAATGGTCCCAATCAACAACAAATTGCAAGTGACAGTTAGTTCTCAAGTTACAACTGTCAAACCATTACCCCGAAAAATTTTTAGTGTAAGCACGGCTACCCCGTTTTTCAAAAAACAAGATAGAATGGACGACAGGTGTACACATCGATGTTCTTTTCATTTCAGCACATCAGTGCGCACATCACATCATTGAATAAGTAGGGATAGCACCTGAACGGTTGGTGTGCACTTCGATTCGAAATATCAAATTTGAAAGTTCTTTAAGAATAAAACTACGTTAAACGTCAAAACTACTAAGCGCACCGAGACACTACGCTACCAGACCGTAGCGTAAAAATGTGCACACCGATGTGCTGGGGATGACAATGCTTCGGTCACCAGAATGACATGGTGTGTAAAAATGTGACATTATGTGACATTCTGCGTGCGATTGAACGCACGGCGCGCTCCTCTGTACCAATTAGGTGGCGTCCGGTTAGCCCTTTGAGGAGAGAACTAAAGGAGACGACATCCCATAGGCCCAACCCAGGCGAGACCATTTTAGGGGCGGACGGAATTTCGCTTAGACGTGCCAAACAATAATGTTCCTTCGTGTAGTTCCATATAAGATTACCGAAATTAATTGTGTGCGTGTTCAATTAAGTGACAGTTTTTTATATAAACAAAATTACTGTATCAAAAATTCACAACACGTAATGATTATTTAATTATTATATTATCACCACAAATCACAAATAAACATCTGTACAGCGTCCGATGAGAAATTTCAGAAATTGTGCAATTTCAAAATGGCCGGTTTGCTGTAGTATTGGTATGCTGCCCGTACTCCCGATCGAAACTTGGCATTTCGGCATTTTTCCAACCCTCGAATACTTCTCGCCTGTAAAAAGTGCCAATATCCTCCCCTGTGTGGGCTATGGCATAGTAAGTATATGTATGGCGGCTACGCCATCTTGATTTTGGCAGGGTGTTTGACTGTCACTTTTTTGTAAATAAAGTGCCGCGAAGTGTGTTTGGCGCAGAGACGTAGTTACAAAAGGGATAATTTACTTTTTAAAAGAAATCGTTAATGGCTATTGGACTAATGACCAGTTTCACAGTCTGAGTTTAAAACAAATATTTAGTTTAAACTCGACGAATGAGTTTCACAGTTTGGTTTAAACCCCGGTTTAAACCAGAGTTTAAACCGTGCCATCCCTCGGTTTAAACTCAAGATAATTTTATTTTGACAGAAGCATTGTTTTTTTGTATGAAGAAAATAATTTCATCACGAATTTAGATTTAGACATTTCTAGCGATGAAGAAGATTTTTTTGAGATAAATTTACAACTCTGTCGACGACTGAGAGTAATTAGAAATCATTTTTATGAGTGGGACGACGTTGATTTTTATGCTAGGTTCAGTTTAAATAAAGAACCTTGTCGCTTTGTCTTAGAATCTATTCTTGTCCGTTTTCTTGTGCTCTATTATATTTTTTTTTATGCACTAGGAAAGGTCAACTTCACTTATGCTAAAATTACCATCCTTTTTGAATGTTGGCATATTTAAAATTAGCAAATATAACTACATATTTTTTATTTTTTATTTCTGATCTGTTTACTTTGTCCGATTGACAGATTGATAGAAAAATTGCTTCACAATGGTGGCGATAACTAATTTAATTCACAATTTAATCAGTACTACCAACTTTACTAAAAGAATGCACTGTGAAACCCGATTTGGTTTAAACTACGTTTAAACTTGGAGGATGGTTTAAACTAAACCTTGGTTTAAACTCGACTTTGAAACTGGCCATAAATGATAGTAATATAAAAAGGAGTTATGTATATATGCTCGAAGATTTAGATACGACAAGCCGTGTTGAGGAAAATACTTTTAAAACACTTTTGTGGTAAATTCGGTAAATCCCACTGACATGCATATAAGTAAATTCGCAAATAATTTAAATATATCGTCAGTGAGAGCATACTTTCTGAAATCAAAACTGATGGCACATGAAACAGGAGATCAGTCAGTCAATTTATATACATGTCAGTGGGTGGTGTGGAAGATTGTGCGGAGTTTGTAATAAATGTGTTTGAAATTTCGCGCCATTAATATGTTGTGATACTTAAGGCATCAACAATTTTTAACGCCGCCTCTGGCACCTCGACAAAACAAGAAGAAGAACGATAGTTGCTACGCTTTTTTATCACATGTCGCTTCCTTTAGTTCCCTCCTCGAAAGGTTAGCCGAATCAAGTCACACCTTTTTCACACAGGCAATGCTTACATGATGCTGCATGCTTCTCCGTGTGTCTTCGACCATAACTGCAGTCCATATTAGGAATATATGTCAGTGATCTCATATAATACCAACCGTGCGTTTAGGTGCACGCAGAATGTCACATAATGTCACATTATTACCCACCATATCGTTCAGGCGTCCGAAGCGTTGTCATTTCCCCAGCACATCAAAGCACATCGCAGCGTTAAGCCGCCCGAAATGTGCACACCGGTGTGCACATTTTTACGCTACGGGCTACGGTCTGATAGCGTAGTGTCTCGGTGCGTTTAATAATTTGACATTTAGCGCGGTGTTTTCAAATTAAATTAAATTAAATTAATAAACAAAATAAAAATGGAGCAAAATTATAATTTAGTTTTAAATGAAGACAGTTCATTTTTACAAAAGGAAAATACGATTGCTGTTTTGAATGATGGTAAAAATTCCTTAATTTAGAAAAAAATTATTTTTTAATAAAATAATTTATTTCAGATAACAAAATCGTTTTCATCCAAATCAATCTCTATCCTATTGGGTTGAGTTCTTTGTAAAGAATCAATTCCTGCTCTCATAATAACATCATTATCATTATCGTCGTCCAGTTGAATAGCAGATACCTTTGTAATTTTACAAATTTATAATTTACATGAATGAGTTCGTAATTATTACCATACCTGACAAGAGGCAATCCATTTCAAAAACTCATTTGAGGTTTCGATTGCACCGAGTAATGCAACTTTGTTTGTTATGGTACTATGTAGAGTGATTGGCTTGGACGTGAAGTCCAGACTGCCCGCATGAGCTGACAGATCACTCGATGCACAGCGTTGACTGCAGGGTGGCACGCTAGCTCGCCTCGGCTATTGGCGGAGAGTGTGGGGAGGTTCCACGAAAAACCTGCCGCTGCCGCCTGCCATAATCAAAAAACATTCATGCCTTTAACCAAAAACGCCGGCACACATTCAGTCCTGAAGGGACCTTTACGTCACTTACCTACATCCAAATCGAAGGCGCAGATAGTATGCCTTCATTGCATGCCCCAACCACCCAACTGACTCTGAGGGCAAATATTTTCAGAGTCACTTGCTTTCAGTATACACGTACAACATGACGGAAAATTGGACAAATCTTTAATAATATTTCCGAAAGGATTCGCGATACTTAATTGTTGATGATTGACCTTCTGACCAAATTCTGTTGTATAAGTATTAGGAGAATTGTCCGTCAGGACACCCGAGCAACCTCTACGAACGATAGTAGCGCAGTATCCGGTGGATCAGCGACCAATTCATCGATGCGATCTTTAAGGCACCCATTTAAATTATGTGACATTCCGCAACTTATCCATCGGTTCTTAATGTAATATTGCATTTAATTCAGGAATTATGTCGTCTCCAAGCAGTTGCTTATGCTTCACAGATTCAACCTGAAATACCTTCGAATATATCTTTAAGGTAATGCGGAAAATTTTCTTCCTAACCGAAAATATATTAGCATTTGGGTTGAGAAATATAATAAACTTACTTACAAGATTTATTTCCTCGCCGATGACTACGGAATTGTTCTTTTATCAACTCCTTGATCTTTCCACTTGAGAAGATTTTAACACGACAGAGAAGATTGTCTTCTCCTTCCTTGTCACAACCAGCATGCCACACCGAGCTCGTTCGTCGAGTTTGGGGTGCGTTCAGGTGTCGGTTTCCACAGGCCGGCAAACATGCTACAGTATTTCTCAGTGTAGCGTATTGCTATATGCAATACGCTACGACCATAACAGGGCAGCGTGGTTCAGACAACGCTGAAAATTGGTCGACTGAGCTAGCCGGTCTTAAACATAGGCCTCATCGATGCGGGCGCCCAATGTGTGTCTCGACCCATGACCCAATGAGCGTTCCTCATTACTCTTACTCGACTACGACTGTTGCCCCACTTGACCGATGATGCATCGAGGACACATCCCCGAATTCTCGTCAGTCCTGGATCAGACCTCGACACCCTTCTCCGTGTTGGAAACCAAAAGTACATCGACAAGCTGGTAACCTAAAAAATCCAGCCGGTCGATGTCCTTCTGCCTTCCTCCACCGAGATGCCGAGAATACCCCGTGATCAGTAACCTAACCAACTGATCGCTAAGCTTACCCAGCACAGTATCTCACTCCGATCTCAAACCGGCGATTGTTGAAGGGAGTGTCTCCAAGGCGTCGTCGAAGTAGTGACGTTGCCGATTTCATTCCTTAGATTGATAAAGACCGTATACAGGGTTGAATTCCAACAGGTATATCACCCACCATTGACGGGGCAATAGAAGGGCTTATCGATATCCTATAGTTTACCAATGAGGCTGGCTGTATGCCTTCTTAGGGCTACCAGGAATAAATGTGACAATAGATAGATGACGCTTCTAGAATGGTTATCACTGCCTGATGTCTTTGGTGTAATAGACTCCCAAGGGTTTCCCCTGCATATCCTCAGGCTCGTATAAGTAGTTTCCTTTCTTGGCTTTAACCCGACACTTAACGAATTTTCATCCCAGTTTAGCACTAGTCTGCTGTTGGAAGTTGATTTGGACAAAATTCCGTCTGAATACCTCTTGACCCACTCTGAACTAAACAGGCTTCGTCCTGAGATTATAGGCTTTTGAACCCTGTTCGAAAGCATGGTGTAAGTTCTCCTGCACTCTCGCACGGATCAATCTCATTTTGTCTTCAACATCTACTCTCAAAGGCTCATTAAGAGTCCCAAGACTCCTCAAGATGCAATAGGAGCTGCCATCTTAAATCATTTGCTGACCGAAAAGTTTTCGATAAGGAGAGAAACCAGTTGCTTGGTGGAAAGAGCTCCTGAGGAAACTAGCTATCTGGCTCAGCTTCTCATTCCATTTTGTGTGTTCCTTCCGAAGATATGCTCTAATCCCTGACAATAGAGACCTGTTTACTCGCTCTGAGGTGTTTGCTTGCGGCGAGTAAACTGCCGTTCGCACTTGTTTCACCCCATACTTGTCCAGTAATCTGGTAAACTGAGCCGAGCAAAACTGGTCTCCATTGTCAGAGACGATCGTTTTCGGGACTCCGAACACATGGAACACTTCCGCTTCGATGAATTGGCACACATTGAGTGTAGATGCTTTTCTCATAGGTTTGAGAATCGGGAACTTTGAAAAGTGGTCAAGAACTATTAAGATGCACACATTTCCTTTCACTGACCGAGGATATGGACACAGAAAATCGATGTACAGCTTTTGCCATGGTCGTTCTGTCACAGACTGGACTCTCATAGGCCTTTACATACGTCACAGGCGCGCCTACGTAGTTTATGGCATCAACTGTCATTCGTGGCCAGTACAAGTGTCTTCTCAGACGTTCCAGTGTTTTGCCTATGCCTCCGTGAGAAGCCAGTAGCGGATCATGAGCTCTTGAAATAACGTCGGAGACAAGCCCTCGTGGAATCGAAAGCTTCCAAGCTTTTTCTTCCTGAATCGGATCGCCTGTTCTCGGAACAGTCCAAATGTAAACAAAGCCCTGACGCAAAGATCTTGTAGTTTGCCAGAAGTCATTTTAACTTGATGCCTCAGTTCCTCATATTCCAACGAGTTGAAATATGGCGAACTAAAGTCAACTTCCGGGCCAGGATCTTCGTTTGTGGACAGGCTGTCGCAATGAATGCGTGACAGAGCATCAGGGACGACATTCAGGCCTCCTTTTCGGTGCTCAATTGTGAAGTTGAAACCCTGAAGCTTCAAACTCCACCGAGCAAGTCTACCGCTGAGGTCCTTTTGAGACATCAGCCATTTCAAGCTCGCATGATCAGTCACTATCTTAAACGGCATAAGTTCTATGAAGGGCCGGAACTTCTGTATACTTAAGATTGCAGCTAGGCATTTCTGCTCTGTGACGGTATAATTTCTTTGTGCTGAGTTCAACTTTTTCGAGACGTAGGCTATTGGCTTCTCGCGGGCATCGTCATCTAGTTGAAACAGCACTCCACCAATATCTTGTTGGCTCACATCTCATATATAATGAACGGCTTGGTGAAAACTGGACTCACTAGCAACGGAGCAGAAGTAAGTTTTTGCTTCAACAAATCAAGAGACGTCTGGGCTTCAGGCGTCCTCTTGAACTGACTAGGGTTCTCCAAGGTGTCAGTTATGGAGGCAGTTAAATCAGCATAGTTCGGGATGAACCGTCTATACCATCCCGCCATACCTAGTAGGCGTCGGGCTTGCCGAACAGTTTTAGGCGACGGATTGTCAACTACGGCTGAGATCTTATCTGGGTCAGTCCTGATTCCCTCTTTCCCGACAATATAACCCAAGTATTTAGTCTCCTTAATGCAAAACTTACTGTTCTCAACGTTGATAGTGAGGCCAGCCTTCCTCAAACAATCCGCTACACGGGATAGCAATGTGAGATGAGAGTCTAAGTCTGATGACAGAATCAGTAAATCGTCCAAGTAGACGAGAACATTTTCACGAAGATCGAAAGGAATGACTTTATCCATGAGGCGGCACATCGTCTGTGGAGCGTTGCATAGGCCGAATGGCATCACCGTGTACTGATAGAGAGGGTGACCAGGCACAGTAAAAGCAATCTTCTCTCTGGAATCAGTGTGTAGTGGGATCTGCCAGAATGCGTCTTTCAGGTCCACGCTTGTAATGTAGTTTGCCGGAGGAAGTCGACTCAGAAGCGCGTCTATCTGCGGTAGCGGATAGGCGTCCTTCTTCGTAACGGAGTTGACCTTCCTGGCGTCAAAACAAAGCCGAACCTTCCCATGCTTCCGCACTAGTACAACTGGAGAACTCCAAGGACTCTCGCTCTCCTCTATCACACCCAGTGAAAGCATTCACTCTAATTCAGCATCCATCAAACTCTGTAGGGCTGCTGAAATCGGATAAAAGCGTTGTTTTATCGGAGCTGCATCATTCGTCTCGATCCTGTGAGTGACCAAAGATGTCTTTCCCAGGACTAAAGAGGCGAAAGTAGTGAAAAGCTGCTTAGTAGCTTCTAGACGCTGTTGATCCAAACTGGAAAGAACATGGCGGTCGGTGTCAGAGGTAGCAATTAGACTTAGAGTCACTTCTGCAACTATACCCAGGACATCTGGAGCCAACCCAAATAGACGCCAGAAGTCTATTCCTAGATATAGTGCTTCTGTGAGCCCAGGAACCACGTAAAAACGCACGTTTTGGGTCTTATCACGGAAAGTGATGTCCAAGTTCACATTACCATGCACAGTCGTCATGGCACCATTCGCTACTTGTACCTGTGTCCGATACCTCTTCCATTCAACCTCTGCTTCCGCAAGCTTCTCTAGTGCTCCCTGTCCTAGAATCAGGGATCCCACTTTTTAAAAATTTGATGTAGTATTTCCAGCAAAAAATAGTAGTAAATCCAGTGCAAGTGTAGTAGATTTTAAAAAAAATCTTAACAAGAGATAAGCATATTTTTTCAATTTTATTCAAAACGTGTACAATATAATATATAAACTTTAACAGAAAATCAATAGAAAAGTTAAAATAATTCTAGAACACATTACGGAGTTTTATTTAAAAACTAAAAATATATGTGGCATTATAATTTGATTGCACATAGCCGCCATTTCACAGAAAGTCGACAAATATTATTAAATTTTGCATCGATCATCTCCGATTTTGATGAAATTTTACAGGAAGCTTGGTTATATTGTTAATAGTACCTACTTTGCTGAATTTTTTTGTTGATCCATTTATGAATCGTGGATACGGTATTTTGAAATTTGAAAAAACTGGCAAAATTTTACTTGCTTGGTGTAACTTCAAAAATGTATATCTTAGTTGAAATGGATGAGGTTAGTGCAACACTGAGCCAAAAAAGATTTCACTTTCAACTTCCAAAATTTATTAACTGTCGGGTATTTCAGCAAAGTAGGTGCCTAATATTAACAATATAACCAAGCTTCTTATGAAATTTCATCAAAATCGGGGATGGTCCATTCAGAATATTTGTCGAATTCCTGTGGAAATATATAAAAATAAGACGAGTATCACATAATTATGAAAACTATGAAAGAAGCAAAAAAAATTTTTGATATCATATAAAGTACCTATGACCATAATTCGTACACTTCTAAATTCTATTTTCAGTTTCATTTTTGAGTATATATTTGCCATCTACAAATTTGAACTTCATACTGTAGTTTATTAATTCCTTTGTCGGTTTCCATATTTCATCATCTCGAAGTTCAAGGGTTAGTTCTCTGCTTAGCATTAGATATTTTGCTGTTTCCATATCTAAACGGTTTGTTTGTTTATTTTTTATGTTGTTTAAGTTTGAGAATTTACGTTCTGCGGCTGCACTTCTATGTGGTAATGTAGCTAAGATTAACATATATTCGCATAATTCTGTAAACATTGGTTCATTCAACAAATTTTTCTTTTTTTGTAAATCAACCCAAAATGAAATAACATCATCCTCTTGGAAATGTCCAACAAAAGGTTTCTCTCCTATAAGCAGCCGAAACTGATCATTAATAGAGTCTAAGTTACCCTTAAAATATGGGAAATTTTCAACAATTTTTGCAATGGATTTTAGTTCTCCAGTCAGTATAAATGTAGGATCAATATATTTTAATAAATCCAACTTTACGTCGTTAAAATCAAACCGTTTTTTAATTTGCCAGCAAAACTCGGAATAAAATTGTAATATATTTGATTTTATGTCGTACATTTGACTTCCACTAATTTTAGAAATTTATTCCAATTTTTCAAATTCAATACCACAAAACACATCGGTCGTGTTTAAAAGTATTGTTTTGTCCATAAAGTCAACTTTTGTTCCCAAATACTTTACATGAACAAAATGTTTTAATACATCGATGTAGCAACTTTTCATTGAATTTTAGTTGTTTCCGATTGAAAAATCTTGTTAATCCGGCTTACTTTTTTGACAAAATACGATAAAAAAATAAAATGGAATTTTGTTTCAGGCATTTGCATTAATTCCAAAATATTACTTTCGCGGGATAGCTCTTTTTTTCAAAAGATAGCAAAGTGAAGTAATGTTCGAGAGCAATCCATTGCTCCAGAATCCGATTAACAACTTCTTCTAATGCCAGCCAACGAGTAAAACTAGGTTTAAGTATTTGGTGAGGTTTTATATGGAAATATTCTTGGAATTTTAAAAAGTCACTTTGCCTTTTACTGCTATTGGAAAAATGCGAATATATGTCTCTACAAAGTTTTTCTATTGTTTGAGGTAGCTTTTTCGTAGCTGCGGAAGCACACAAATGCATACTATGGCAACACTGAAAGAAAAACCTTAGTAAAATTGACAAAACACCTGATTGAATCAACGAAAGAGCTATCAATATACGTCCAACAAAGACGTTTATCAATTGAAAATTTATTACCACACATTTTTATAAAACAAAATTTCATCAAACTTTTTATCATATTAACAAAACCTTTTGTCAATTTAAACAAATTTTGTTTTCAAAATGACAAAAATTTTCTTTCGCTTTGATGAATCATTTTTCATCCTGAAAATAAAAAACTTCAAATCAACTAAAAGATTATTCAAATCAAATAAGTCTCTTTTTCAAAATGAATCATATTTATTATAATGAATATATTCTTTATCAAACTTTTAATCATATAGACAAAACGTTTCGTCAATATAAACAAATTAATTTTTCGAATTGATTCGTTTTTATTTCGCTTTTGCCGAAATATTTGTTAACACGAGTTACTTAGAATCAAATTAAGCTCTTATGAAAAATTCAAAATATTTATTTATATAGCATAATTTCAGTTGGACGTGATGTGATCCAGATCAAGATAGAATTCATATATTACCAACAATGAGTGATCGGGATCATATCATATCATTTATGACAGTTGGGTACGAGCCAGATGTCGGAGATATAAATGGATGAAATGAAAAAGTTTGAGGATGCAAAAGAGAAATTCTTTCTAAGAGCTACATACATTATTTAAGAAGAAGTACAATTTTGTCGACAAAAGTAAATTCTTATTCTCTAAATGCTTATAGTGCCTAAAGAAAAGAAAGAATTACACCATAAATAAAACAAGTAATTATATTTCATAAGCGTACATATATATATTAAAAAAATATCAAAACATTTCGACATAATATGACCTATGCATCTAAAACTAAAAATATAACAACGAAATTTCAGTATTATTATTGCTTTTAGTAAAAATGAAACGCTCCATTTTATTTCAAATTATTGAAAATCAATTCAATTTCAATTTCAATTTCAAAAAAAAACATTTATTGCTTGAACTCTAGCTAAGCCTAATACAATAAATGTTCAATACCCACGGCTACAAGGCCATCTGGGCTCCTCACCTCAGTTGTATTGTAATTTTTATTCTTACAGGTAATTTGTAGCTTCCTTTTCAGTTTAGTGCTTCTTATATGCTAATTTTACAATTTTATTTCTTGTCTGCTATCTTTAATTTAGTTCATAGTTTTTCCAATGTAGTTTGTATCACTTAACATTTTTAGATATCTCTACAATTTGCATTTTGCTCATGACTTATATCTAGGAAATCATTGTGGCTTAGAAACTATTTCCGCATCTAACATAGATCTATCAGTACATTACTTAAGCCTAAAATCTAAATTATGTATTAGTTTAGTATGCGTCCACTATAAAAAACAATATAATAAAAGTTAACAAAACTCACGTTTTGAGTGAACTAAGACTAGTGAATCCTAATGAATGAATATTATTAAAAATATTGCTTATATTTACTTTATTTACGTATTATATGCTTGTGTTTCCGTTATTGTCCTGTAAGTATTGTCTTAGTGTGGTGAGAAGTACGTCGGAGTCCTCCTTGTTGTAATTAAGGAGCTCCCTAGGTTTTTTGGTGGTCCCTAGTATGTGTAGTCGTCTTTGTAGTTCACCGCACTGTAATAGGATGTGACGAGCTGTGATAGAGGAGTTTGGGCAGTATGTGCATGTGGGACATGCGCTCCTTTCGAAGAGATGGCTTTTGACTGCCAGGAAGTGTCCCAGTCTAATCCTGGCCATGGAGATCATTTTTTGCCTCGGAAGATCCGGTATTATCGGTTTTTCAATTGTTCTGCGGTGCGTTGCCAGAAAGGTGTCCGAATCAACCCAACATACTAGCCGTCTTGCTTCAGACAACCTCCTGGCTTGGAACCTTGCAGCTTAGTAGGCTGGAGGGACAATGTCTGGTTCGCTTGAACCTGCCGCCTGTTTAGCCAGTTGGTCCGCAATTTCATTACCACGGATCGCCACGTGAGCTGGGCACCATGCCAAAAGGATTTTGTTTGTGGCGAGAGAGTGACGTATATTTTCGGCTAGAGGGTTTTTGTTTTTTGTATTCTCTATTGCCTTTAGGGAGGAAAGGCTGTCCGTGAAGATAGCCGTGCTGCCATCCTGCTGATTGGCCCATCTAGCCGCTTCCCAGATAGCCGTTAGCTCCGCTGAGAAAACGTCCATCCATGCAGGCAATACCTTGCAGATGTTCTGTTCTGTGTCCAGCTGGTTGGAGATATTAACCGCAAGAGCGACGCCTTGGTCCCCTTTAGTTGCATCTGTGTATATAGCACTAGTTATTTTATACCTGTTATTGAATTCTAAGTGCAAGCGCTTTTTGTTGTCGTCATCTAGTTGTTGGTACTCTTTTTCGTTCGTATGTATTTTATTAGATGAAATGAGCCAGGGTGGGCGATATGCTATCGGGTTGGTTACTTTGGGATCAAGTGGAATTTCTTTGAGGGACGTGGGGATGTAAGTTACCTTCCTGTGTAGACCCGAAAGCGTTCCCGTAGTGCAGGTGTGGTTGGTGGAGATGAGATCTAGTATAATGTTGCGGAGGGGAGCGTTAGGATTGTGAATGCTCTTAAGGACTAGATTGCAGTTCAGAGCCTCTCTTCTTTGTTGGAGGGTTGGGAACCCTGCCTCGATTAACAGGCTTGGAATTGGGCGGATCTCAGCTAGTTTAAATTCCCGTGGAAACCTGCCTTGGTTAAGAATATGGTTAAATAGCCCAATAGCTCTTTGGCGCCAAGCATCTGGAACTTGTTTTAGCATTCCAAAGGAAATATTGTCTCGTCCTGGAGTGGATCCTTGGAAAGAGTTAAGTGTGAGCTCGAGCTCCGGCAAGGAGAAGGGTATGTCAAGTGGCGAAGGTGCTACTGGTTTTGGAGTAGTACGACTGAGCGTCTCGTCCTGTGTCTTACTTGCTAGGTATGTGGGACTACAGTCAACGTGCTTTGCGTATAGCGTTAAGTGTTGGGCTATGTGCTCAGCTATTAGCGCTGGGTCTTGAATAAGGTCGTTCCCTATCCTAAGACCTGTAATACCTGCCTTGGTAGGGTGACCGCAGATAGCTCTGACCTTCCGCCAGTTCTCTTTCATGGGTGTGTCAGCGTTTATGTTCGAGGCGAACTCTTGCCATGCTTGCTTCTTCGCGCTTTTTATTTCCCTCCGCATTTGCGAATTTACTTTCCTGTATTCCATTGCATTCAGCCTGGTTGGGATTCTCTTGAACTTTTTCCAGGCCACATCCTTACGTTGTATGTACTGACGGACGCTCGCTGTGAGCCAGGGCGGTTGTACCTTGATTGTCTGTTTCGTCATAGGGATGGCATTGTTGGCCGCTGATCTTATAGACCTTGCCAGCAGTGCTACTTCTTTGTCCACGTTTGGACTGGACGGATAGCGTAAGAGGTATTTTTCAACCTCTGTATGGAATCTGTGCCTTCTTTGGGAGAGTCCTTGCCAATCTGATTACAATTGGGAAGTGATCGCTGCCTCTTGGATTCTCAATTGTGTGCCAGTCCGTTGCTGCAGCAAGTGATTGTGAGGCGATGGAGAGGTCGATGTGAGTAAGTGTGTTACGGGTGTTGAAGATAGTGGGAGACCCGTCATTGAGGAGAACGAGTTCTGAATCATCCAGCCATTCCGCGATCGTGTTTCCCCTTGGGTCACTTCTTGACGATCCCCAAAATGGGTGATGTGCATTGAAGTCTCCCAAAAGGAAAGTCGGATCCGGGACTTGCTCCACTAGAGAGCTTAATATCGTGGAGTTGATCCTGTCCTCGGTCCCCACATAGATGGATAGGATGTAAATAGAGGGGTTAGTATGAGGGATGTGCGTCTCCTGAATAGCCAAAATAGCAGGGAGAGGTCGGAGATGAGCAGCTGGAGGTTACCCAAGTTATTGTAATAGCCGCAGAGGTTCCATTGGATGATAGTAAAATCTCCACTTCTATTCTGGGCTTGAGAGAGGTTGCGTGACATAAATTCTAAAGTGATTAAGACCTGAAAATTAGTTTCTGATTGTTTTTTATATTTATGAGGATATTGATTCAAAACCGTGCATTTCTTCGTCTGTATCCGATACCGGGGGTGTCGATTCATCTTCACCTCTTTTGGTAAGAGGCGAGGTGATTGGTGTTTGGGGGAAATCCAATCTTGGTGCAGTAATGGATTTGAAGGTGTTGGGGGAGAGGGAGAAAAGTTTGTTTGCATCTTCCAGGGTTGCTAGACCGCAAGAGCCTGTAGTTCCTGCCGTGAAGGCGATGTTTAGTTCTGTAGGTTCAGTTTTGGTCGTGACAGTTTCTGAGATGTGTGTGAAGAAATTTGTTTTTGGATTAATTTTTGGGAATGTTGCGAGTGTTTGTTGTTGTATATGAATTTGTGCAGCTGTTTTGATTGAGTTCTGTTCCTCTTTTGTGAGGGGTTTTGGTTCTTGGTTCGCTATGCTTTCGGTAAATTTACTGGGCTTAATTATTTTTTGTATATTTGGCTGTGTTATTTGTTGGGTAGGGCTGTTAGTTTTGTTAGTGGGTTGATATTTAGATTGAATGTTTATATTTTGCAGTGTTAGTTGCTCGGTGGGGGTGTAAGGTTTGTTAGCGAGTGTGGGTTTGGATTGGTGGTTTGTGTACGTTGCTGCTAGTGGTCATGAAGATATTCTCTTGCTTTGTCTGCGAGTTTTCTGAAATGTTTTTTACTGCGTTCGCGAACGATGTGCCCGGCAGGGTTCTGCTCAGGCTTTCGTTCACCGGAGCAAGATCCCCATACATGGCATACCACTTCTTTCTTGCATCATAACGGGTTAAGTGAAGGTCTACTTGCATTTTGACGATAGCTTTTTCCCTTTCAAAGCTAGGGCAAATACGGTCGAGGGTATCGTGGTCACCTTTCTTTTGACAGCCTATGCAAAATATCTTCTCGCATTTGTGGTCCTTTTCGCCTTGTGCTTTAGAATCGGCGCAGGTTGGGCACCTGGGCGTATTCCTGCAATTCGTCTCGTGGTGTCGAAATTCGTAGCATCTCCTGCACCTTAAGGGCGCTGGATACCATCTACGAACCGGCAGCTTTTCGAGACAACAGACGATTGCGGTGGGAGGAGAGAAACGGTCAAAAGTTATTTGTAATGCTCCAGTCGGGACTCTTTCATCCTGGGTATTTCCAGGGCGCGTCATTTTTTTAACACCTGTGACAGTTTTATTTTTTTCTCTGAGCCCGTCTAGGATCTCTGCTTCAGTGAGGTTCCTAAGGTTTGGGGCATAGGCGGTACCTCGGGAAGAGTTAAGTTTCCATGGTATTCCACCTTTACGTCATGCTCTCCAATTTTAGATAAGTGCTTTAGCTTCTCTGCATCAGCCTTAGATGGAAGGAAAACTAAATAGTTGCCATCGCGTAGAGCTTTGCATGTTCTGACTTTGGGGGTCATATGCTCGATAGTTTTGCAGACCACGAACGGATTGAGATCCGTGATCTTTTTATTGGGCTCTACTAATGAAATGGTAACGTATTTGGGCTCCGGGCCTGTGAATGCGTCTGCAAAGGTTTCTTGTTTTGACGGCAGGTGTCCCAGCCGTGTCCCTCGATTATGGTTTTTACGTGCATGCTTCCTGGGCAACTCCTCCATGTCCAGGATCGCAAAGCGGTTTTGTGGCCTGTCGGCCGTGGCCATTATTTTTGCGCCCTTTTGGGCGTATTATATTGTTGTCTTCAGTCTCAAGTCGGTGTGTTATGCATTTCGTATAAGTTTATATGATAAATTGTAATTATAAAGAACAAACTAAGACTAAGCTTTCCCTAGGAAAATTTTGAAAAGAAAACCAAATTCAAATTCAAAAACAACAAACAAAATTTTTATAATTAGCGAGAAAAAACCTCTTTCTATCCAGGTATTTAATCCCACCTACCATTCGGTAGTGGGGTGACTACTGGCAGCAATTTCTAGATATTATTGTGTTGCTTCAACCTCTTGGGAAAATTGGGCGTGAACGCGTTTTTCGGATTCTCTCAACAGGTTCAGGAACTAATCAATTTAGAGCATTTGACATATGAAAGCTCGTTGTTTACTGGTTGTGTAAATCAGTTCAGCGTTGGCAGGGCAACTTGGAGTTTTTCCTTTCAATTCGTACTTCAGAATTTTTAATTTCACTATTTGTGTTCTTAAAAAAGCACGAGACACTGATATAATTTCTGCTTTTTGCAATGTTTAATCACTTTTGCTTTTATGTGTACTACACCAAATTACTAAATTATTTCCTTTTAAAAGCGCGTAAATTAATGTATTGAAAATCAATTTAACTAAATTCTAATGTCTTAATGTAACAAAAATTTACCAATTCATATATATTACTGTTTTCTCAATTCATTGCAAAGAAAATTAATTATAGAATAGCTTCTATCATAATTAGTTGATATTTTATAAAAAAAAAACTATTGAAAAAAAACCCTAAACTAAATTTGAAGCAGATGGATACTTAAGATTAAAAACATTAAATGCCTTGAAACAAATGTCTACTGCCTGAAGAGTGGAAAAAAAATTATATCTTATATTATCAAAATATAAAAGAATGTCTCTCAGCTCAAAAAGAGTTCCAGTAATTTAAATCAATGGTTGGAGTGACTTATTTTTCTGTTTCCATCTAATAAGTTCCATTTCTACCTGTTGAATAGGTTTCCAACTATCATAAATGAGTTTTGGGAGTCCTTAATAGAAAATTTCAAATGATTTTTTTTCCGTTTTCTACCCTAACCTGCTATCCCGTTGGAGTCATAACTGCATGACGAAGGTATAATATCCAGGTAAAGCGCGCATCTGAAAAGTTATAATAATGCAATTAGTTTTTGAAGTTATTTTAATTATAATATGTGTATTTAATATATTTACTTATATCTTTAAGTTTTTCTTCAAAAATTTGCATAAGTTTTTCGCATATAATCGGAAACTGATATATAAAACTGCATGCATCTGGGTACATACTCCTGAAGTCTATATCGACCTGTAATAATGTGGAGTTTTGTGTTTATTGCCTAAATTTACATAAAACCTATACATACCAATTTAAATCCAAAAGGTTGTTTATAATGCTTCCATTGAAGCATAACATCGGCTGTTGAAGATGATTATTTAATTGTTTAGAACCTATAATTTATTGTTACAGGTCAGCCCAAGAACAATTTTCTGCTCTTAATTCATCTAAATTGCTTTGTAAGTCTTTTTCCGGTTCTAAAATATACGATTATGTTGTATATTACAATTTATAAATTAACATATTATTTTATCAAGAATCGTTTCACTGCTTTCATTGTCAGAGAATTTCACTTCAGGCTCCTTTAAATAAGGCCTTTTCTTAAGCAAGGCACTATTTTTTAAAGCTCGCAATTGATTAAAGTATTTACCGTAAATTTTTCCCATTGGAGCTTTACCTTTTTTCTTTAAAAAATAGAGCGCCTAAGAATGATTTATAATTTTAGACTCAATAAAATCTTAAAAATAGTAATGATATGATGCAAACCTTTATCTCAGATGGGAAAAGAGCAACAATTTTATTTGCCAGATCTTCAGCCATTTTGATTAATAATATCGATCATAATAGTTCTGCAGCCATCATTTAATTGAAGGTTATTTTTATATATATCCAGAAGTAATCTGCCTTGGCTGCTAGTTTTTAGTAAGTCTCCTAAATTAATATTTTTTAAGTCACTTCTTGTATGTTGTCATAATTGTATATATTATTTTTTCATAGCTAGTTTTAAGTGTTTTCGGAAACTATTGAGATTCCCAAAAGCTTGTGGGCAGGATTCTTCACAACATTCGTATGTGCTTTCAGAGCGAAGTGAATGGAAAATTTTAAGATGGACCACCACGAATTTGCAGGAATAATTTTCTGCTTTGCATATGAAAACTAGCATAAAATACGAACGAAATTAATTTTATGAACTTAATTATTAAAATGCGTTTATGGTATTTGCATCTGCAAATATCGTTTCTATAGCACTCGTATATTATTTGATGACTTATAATTAATTAATTACCTGAAGTTTCCGCCAAACCATAACGCGTTGCTCAAAAATGATTTGAATTCCAAGTGGAATATCGTACATAGCAAAAAATCTCCTAAATTGCTTCTCTGTTATATGTGAAAGAGCTTCCTTATCTATTTCACACTCTAAAATATATAAACGGTTGTAATATTGCTCCATACTCAAGTTATTGAATGCAAAAATTTGAATATTTGAATGAATAAAAAAAAACTTCCGTTCATTGCTGCGGCTGAATCACATATTATCTTACTTTATTTAATTTTTTTTCTTTGAGGAAATTAAATTTTATTACCAAATAAGAAGTATTACACTGAATAAATAGAAAACTTACCCTTTAAATAATCCATTAATTTGCACTTCTTTATAAGATCTACATCTATATTCAATTCTTTAATTAAAGTCTCAAGTTCACAGCACATTAATGAAATCACTTTTGCAGTCACACTTCTAAAATTATCCCACTGGCACAAAAGACGAGAGCTAAGTAACACATTTAATGTCACGTAGAGACAAACCCTTGTAGTTAAACAAAAACAATTATCAGATTGAAAAAAAAAATCAATAGAACTCACAAAATATTACCAATTGGATAAATTTTTTCTTGAATATGAAAATAGTTTATCCAAATTATGACGAATATCTTTCAATAAGATAAAAAAAAATTTCCGAGAACTTTATGAGTACAATAAATCTATTTTCGATGTAATAAAAATAGTTTTCGATTTAGCAAAAAAGTATAATATATTTTTTCAATTTGATAATTAAGATTTTTCGATTTTTACATCAAAATGAAGCTATAAAATTTTATCAATTTGATCATATATTTTCAAAATTAGTTAGTAATACAAAAATTCATAGTAATCTTGAAATTTTTTTGTTAATATAACAAATAATTTTTGTTAGAGATTAACAAATATGATTTTTCAATGTTACCTACAATATTTCTTTCAGTGAAGTACAACCAAGATAAAACAAATTTTTGTTTATTTCTGTTACTTTGGTTTTAACACCACTTATGTTACCACTCATTACGGCAGGGTTATCAGAGCACAATCCCATTAAATTTGAAATAGGAACTTTACAACTTTCTAAAAAATTACATATACTTTTATAAATTTCAAATTTCAGCTGCGGTACACTCTTCTAACTTAATTAAACCGAAAAACTTATCTTCAACTTTTCTTACTACGTTATTATAAAATCGCACAACTAAAGCTAAGCATTTAGTAGTACTTATGTCTGTGGTTTCATCGATTATAATAGAGAAATATATATTTCTTAATATTTTACTTATACTTTCCTCAGCAAAAGGACCAATAATTTTTACCACCATTTCTTGTGTTTTAGTAGCACCGCATTTAATATTTCTGTATATCACACTGAAGTGTTTAATGAGAGCAGGCAACGAATTCATTTGAATAAAAGGACGACCCCTCTGTACGCAATACATTATGAAAATTATTTCGCATTAAAGTTTTTCCACCTTTTTTTAACAGCTGGGTGATGGGAAATGCAATTACATATCAATCGATGGAGTTGTTTTAGCAATGCCAGCTCTTATTAGATGTGGCTTAGAAGTTCCATGCCGATCAAGATGATTTGTATTATTTGTTAAATTAGCAATACATATTTGACAAAACGCACTGCCATTTCTCGAAGTTAACCACGAATGGCCCATTTCCCATTCCACTTTATAATTTTGCCTGTACTTCTTGTGCGTTGATTCGCACGAATAATTTCCAGACACCTTAGGACACTTTTTGCCATTAGATAAGCATGTTATGCAAAAATTAGCAGTGAAAATACAAAATTTATGAAATTAAATACCTGTCTGGTTTAGTATTATTATCGAGGAAATTTGATTCTGAAAGTGGCTTATAGCCTGATCATTCCTACACAATGACACCTTCTCAGGACATTTTTCGCCATTTGATAAATCAGCAAATTTTATACAAAAATTAACAGTGAAAATAAAATTTTTATGAAATTCTACCTGTTAGTATTTTCGAGAAAATTTAATTTTGACAGTGGATTTAAAGCTGATCATAAGTTAATTTCAATTTAATTTATTTCACAATACCTGTCAGATATTTTTTTTTTAAATGACTATTAATTTTTAATTGTTTTTGGGATGTCATTTTTATTGACACCAACAACAGCTGCAAGTAGAATAAACACACAAAATTCTGGGGATCCAAAGCCAATTCTAGAAATCCGAGCAGTATGCACATAAGTCTCAATTATTATTAACTTTAAGTTTCCACTTTATTTATTACAGTTTTACAGATAAGATAATGCGACGCGCACAATGATCAAGAATTTTTTTGGCAGTAGCAGGTAGCACACAGCCAGACACAGACACAGTGCAGCCGCAACAACATAAGGAGTAGCAGATAATCAGCCAATAGCCGAAAGCCAAAATAAAAGCCAAAGCCAAGCTAGCTACTGACAACTCGTGGTTACATTCAGTCCACTGACATATATATAAATGAACTGCTTGATCTCCTGTTTCATGTGGCACCAATTTTGATTTCAGAAAGTATGCTCTCACTGTCAATGCTACCAACTGTCGTAAACTGGCGTTATATTTAAATTATTTGGGAATTTATGTATATGCATGTCAGTGGGATTTACCGAATTTACCACAAAAGTATTTGGGACTATTGTTATCGTTAAATTTTAATTATGAGTCGAAGGAAGTGTTTTTACAAGGATTTTTACAAGCAATTTCTCGTTCCTAATCGTGACAGTTCAGTGGGAAAGTATGCTCTCACGGAAAGAGACAGGAATATGAAAGTGGTGCCATTTGCTTTCATGCATTCTTGGTTCAACAAGCAGTCCATTTATATACATGTCAGTGATTCAGTCAGATTCTGTTCACGCATTTGCTTGTGCGCAAGCCCCTTAGCAAAGAACTAGACAATAGCCGAAAGCCAAAATCGAAGCCAAGCCAACTCGTGATGAAATTAGGTTACATTCAGTGTTCACGCTCGAATGGTGACATATTTTTGAAATTGTTATTAAAATTCTTAAAGTGTAGTAGAAATTAGTTACTACGGAGTAGGGTAGTAAATATCTAAAAAGTGTAGTAGATCTACTACAATTGTAGTAAAGTGGGATCCCTGCCTAGAATACTGACAGTGGCACCACTGTCAAGTAATCCAGTCTCAGTTCGCCCGAGCAGCTTTACTTCGGCATACGGTCGAATGTCGTCTGGCATCGACACGGAAATCTGTGCCAGTTTTTTCCTTTCCAGTCTCATCCGTCGACAGTATTCCCGCCAACGAACGGTAGATCTTTTCTTTCTTGGTCTAATATCCAGGTCAGGATACATAATGTCAGCTAACTCCGCCTCTGAGGAGAAGATTCGGTCTCTTACTGCATTATAATTCTACAGACGCGTGTGATACGGCGTCAGCGGATGTAAAACAGGCTCACGCTCACTCGTCATAACAGAGCTTGGTGGCCGTTTTAATACAGAAATGCCATGAGGCCAACTCTCCTGCTCAGTAACCTTGTCAGCTAAAGGTGCTGTCGGTGTTATCGGGACATCGAAAATTAAAGACTCTTCCAAAGAAGTGTCTAATAGTGTCATGGGCTCCCCAGAAGTGGAAATGGGAGCCTGACGATCTGCAGCGAAATCTATCAGGTTCTCCGTCTCTATCAGTGAAGTATTCGTACAATCAAGGAGAGTACTGGTATCATCAGAGTCACTGAATGATATCAATGGACAAGTCAATGTTTCGTCGTCGGGGCCTGCTGATGGAGCCGACCCTCCTCCGGGCTCAAAATTTGAACTGGAGTGGTCATAGTAGTTGCTGTCCGAGACGCTGAGACTGGTCGAGAAAAGGTGTTGGGATTCCCGACCCATCTCTCGTTTTTCTGTGCACAAGGTCTGCAATTTGGTTTAATGACATTCTTGCGTCCGCATCCATAACAGAACACCTGTTGTCTCTCTTGCAGACAGTCCTGGTAAAAGTGACCTTGTTGATCACAATTCCAGCACAATACTGCATGTCTGGTTGAAATGCCTGACACGTTGTCTAAGCTGGTGCCACGGCCTGCTTCTAGTGACGAGTCTGAGTATGGAGAGCGGCAGTCGTTAATCTCGTTGACTCGCTAGCTCCGGTAAGGGCTCCAGCTACAAGCCGTAGCAATTCGCAGCTGTGTGGCTTGTATTTGAGTGACAAGTGATCTCAACTGGCTGATAGTATAGGTGGGGTGCAAGCATATTTTGTTCTGGATGTCTGGCAATAGATTGGATTTGACTATCTCCAAGAACTCATTATCCAACATTGAAGTCTGCAGTTGGTCACGCAACTACACTAGATTTTGGTGGTATGCTGCGAAAGATTCTCCAGATTTTTGCCTGCGGGACATTGGCTGGGCCCGCACCTTCAGATCGTCTTTGGGAACCCCCATTCAGCTAGGAGAGCTGTTTTAATATATTCCCAGGTTGGTTTGGAATTCAGTCTAAGTAAGGACCAATACCAATCCATGGCCGGACCTGCGAGCAACGTGCTCATATTCCTCACTAGGAGGTCAAAATCTCTTTCGAGAGCTGAGTAAGTGAGCGCTTCAACTCGGAAGACAAA
Source organism: Dioctria linearis (assembly GCA_963930735.1). NCBI lineage: Eukaryota > Metazoa > Arthropoda > Insecta > Diptera > Asilidae > Dioctria > Dioctria linearis. The sequence goes on along the minus strand of OZ005742.1, from coordinate 123,980,814 downwards.
CTCATCCACTGAGAGTTTGGAACTATCTCCACTATACGAGATGTTCCATCTTCGTATAGGGCTTCCAGAACGTGTTGGCCATGCATTTCGTTGAGGTCTGTCATTCTGAAACGCATGTGCTTGGGGAATATGATTAGGCCCTGGCCGCTGAGGACTATCTGGTCTATCCTGATTGCCTGATGCGGAATGTTGTTCATCAACTGGTCTGGGCCGTTCTGTCGAAGATCTAGGTTGTCCTATCCATGGAGGTGGTAGATTCAGCTGTGGGAGCTGATAGGACTTATTAATCTGGCTGTCCTGTCGAGTCTGATTTCCTTTCAGAACGGTGCCAGTGTGCATGGTGAAATCTTTTTGTGTAAGAGGACACCTACAATTCGGGCAGTTCCCTTGCTCGCCTATCCATGTACGCAAGCACGCTTTGTGGAATAGGTGTCCGCAAAGGGTCAGAACTGGTCTCCTGTGTGCAGACCAATCTCCATCTTGGCAGATGGTACACTGATCTGGTCCAGATACGTGAACCTCTGCGAGGGGTGGCGTTCGCACTGTAGCCATTTTTCAAAAATATGCCAAAAGTTTCCACGAAATGGCGAGAAGTTCGAACAAGAAAAATCGAGGGTTCGAAGAAGACAGCGAAGTCTTCACAGATCGAGATAACCGAAATATCGATTTAGAAACAAAATACAAAGGTTGGGAAGAGCTATTAGAATTTCAAAAAGAATTCTTCCAAAAGTTCCGGGAAAATGCAAGAAAATGTTTTTTTGAAAAATCACCAAAAGTTGGAGAAATTCTGGTCATCTACCACCGTTGTGAATTCAACAAGATACTGAAATATCAACATTGGTTAAGCTCAGAATTCATTACTTTTACTACCGCAAACGTACCATTGAAAGATATAAGTGCTAATCTATATAATAAAGCTACCCAGAATACACTCAAGCGTTCCAAAAATAACAACAAAGAATCATACTATTTCTCCCTCCCCTCCAGGAGCTAACTCTCCACATAAAAATCTCCAGGTCGCTCCCTCCTTCAGGTCAGAAATGTTGATGCAAATAAGCGGCGTGAACGTGTGCATGAAAAAATGTTTGAGTTCTGACAGAAATCTGGGAAGAGTCGGGTTGGAGAAGCTAGAGACTGAAAATGATACTAGAGATTCTTCAGCCA
>OZ005742.1:123959650-123974650 GCA_963930735.1 Dioctria linearis | reverse complement strand
CACACACACACACACACACACACACACACACACACACACACACACACACACACACACACACACACACACACACACACACACACACACACACACACACACACACACACACACACACACACACACACACACACACACACACACACACACACACACACACACACACACACACACACACACACACACACACACACACACACACACACACACACACACACACACACACACACACACACACACACACACACACACACACACACACACACACACACACACACACACACACACACACACACACACACACACACACACACACACACACACACACACACACACACACACACACACACACACACACACACACTATGACATACTAAAAGATTTTCTACCACGGTAGATCACGGCTGCTTGTAAGAAGTAGTGGAAATTAAAGCCTCGGTGGACAGGTGGCTGGTATTTGATACCGCCAAGTAAAGTAAACAATGGTTTTTGTATCTAGGAGTGTGTATTGAAAAGTCATTAGTTTTATGAAAAATTGTTTTTTATTTTAAAGTTTCTTTTCACAAAATTTGTTTTTATTTCCAATAAAACTTCTTATTACAAAAGTATTTCTTATAGCACATTGTCCAATATGAACTTGGCAAGATGGCGCATTTGTGTTAATCTCTATTAGTTTTCCACAGTTGTATTCATCTTCGACGTTAATAATGATTTCACCCTCTCCAACTATCTTCTGCATCCAACGAACTTTTTCAGCTCCCTTTACATACATGGTTTTGTTTCGCAGCAGTGGTTCAACTATAGTGTACAGCTTCTGATATGGTATGTAGCCATCATCCCAACGGAATCCATGAAAATTGTGTTGAAGCCATTTTACTTGTCTCTTTTTTGCTGAAGTCAAATCTTTGTATCTGAATGGTGGTTGAAATATAAAGTGCTGCATCTGGTTTTCATTGGTTAAAATTTCCAGTTCTTTAGTGATAAATACGTTGAGGTTTGTTTTGAATCCTTGGACGTCTACGATCACAGCCATCTTTTTAATATAACTTTCTAACTTCACTTGTCAGCGGACTGTATTCCACTATTCGATCGTGTAGAAGCAGACAATATGCTGCTGTATTAGCCGGTATATTTTCAGATGTCTTGAATTCTAGCCTTATGTCAACAGGTCCAGTTTTTATTGTTTCATTTTGATGTGAGCAATCAATGACAGCGATCGGAGCATCGGTTTTGAACTTCTCCCATGTGAGGAACGGCTGATACTGATGACCATAGTATGATTGTGTAAACTTTATATACATCTCATACAGCAATGCGTATCTATTCAAATCAAATTTCAAATTCAAATCATCATAGGGATATGATTCTGAGTTCAAATGAACTGTAACATCGGTGGGTTTGCAGTGATCAAATTTGCTAGCATCCTTGGTTTTATCATTCCTTCGATCCGTTTGTAATGCTAAGATAATAAATCGAAGTTTCTCCAGTTGAGTGGAAGTCTTAACTGACCAGATTTGATGCGTGGATTCCGGTAGTACTGGATACTCATATATGTCCCAGCTACGGAATGGTATTTGTATCGGGCGACCTCTCCCGATAATTTTAAATAGTTCTAGCTTTTCTTCATCGGATACTGTAACATGCGGAATGCTCCATTGAAGTTTGGTAATTTCAATTTTCACCACATCAGTGGGTGATATAATGGCATTATCGTCTGTCCTGCTCCGGATCAATATGAGTTCATGTTTGGAATTTATCAGAATTTTATTGCAATCTTCAGCGAATCCCAATAAATATTTCAGAGGCATACAATAGTTGAACAGCCCATTGGCTGGTATAACGGATGAATCTGGCGACCAGCTGCCGTTGAGTAGTATCCTGCTTACATTTGCATTTAGTTATATGTAGTTTTTTAATGTTGTCGCAATCCCAAGATTTCTTGTACGGTCGATTTCCACTGCATTCAATTCATAGCGTATTTCCTCAAAAAGAAGATTCAAGTCCTGATGTTATAGAGAGATACGGTTTTCATCGCTGTTTTTAATTGATGTTAGAAATGGTGAATAGGAGTGATGTTCAAATTTAGTAACACTGTTATCAAAGCGAGCGTCTGGTGCAATATCTAGTATTCCTTTATTCATTGTTTCAGCGTTAAGCCTATCGATTGTAAACATGCTGTATTTGCAGGTGTTAATGTAGGGCTTGACCGCTTCAAGGTTGTCCGCTGGCTAATGATCTTGTCTGCTCCGAACTCGTATTTATCATTATTGTATATCAACATGCTGTGGCTTCAAATGTAACCTGATGGTTATAGTCTCTCCTCTGAAGTTGATTAAGTCACCGTCTTGGTCAAGGAGCTTCAATGTTAGAGAACTTATACGTTTGGTGTTCACAGGTAAATAGATTACATTTTTGGGTACCTCCACTATTTCATACCCAGGCCCCACGTTCGATGAAAACTGGTGGAGAGTGTGTACTTGTGTGTTGTTGAAGAATGATCCTGATATAATATTACACTCGATGCGTATAGTATTTACTTTAATGATGTTGACTGGCAACTCTGATGTATGCACTATATTACCAGATAAGTTTCTTTTACTGAATCCTAGCAGAAGAGCTATGGATCTCTGTTTTTCAAAATGTATTTCTTCAGTTGCCTTAACTTCACTCTTCAATGTATTATTGTTAGATTTTATCGTAACCTTTATCCTTTTCCCTTCTTTATACAAGTATCCTTGTACATATTTTGCTATATCATCAATCTCGTAGGATCCAACAGGTATCTCAACAACCTCATTCCCTACATGAACCAGATTATTGCTCACATCAATATTTGGTATAGAGTTGTATGTTTGAAAATCAATTAATCCACAAACATAATCCGTTGCTAGCTCCAGCGGAGGAAAGTACTCAGCAGTGAGTAGAGATGAATTTCCCGTGAGAGTAAGTGTTAATGACATGGTGGTTGATAATGAACTGTCTCAATTTCAATATAGATACATTTATTTATAGATAATAATTAATGGCTATAACAATTATATAAAAACTCTAAACATAAGTGACCGCAAATTACTGCATCATAGTTCTGATATGAACTGTAGTTGTACGATATATTACTACCCAATAAGTTTATGATCTCCCGTGGTGGTTGGAGATTACCAAAGCTATCAAAGTATTCGATGTTATCACCTTTCTTGTGGTACGCTACCCAGTGTGTACCTGCTCCAGTTGAGATGTCCAAGTTAACAATTCCGCTTTCTTGCTTCCATGGCTTTTTAGGTAGATTATCACGCATAAATACTCCTCTGAAGTGGGGCAAGTGTGTGGTATGCTTGTGAAGATCCAACTCGTTTAGCGGTCTTTTGGGTAGCGTCTTTAATAGTTTTTTGGTTGAGGTTGTAGATAGAGTCCAAGTCCTTTTCTGTACGGCTTCAGGAACAGTCCGTTTCCATCTTTACCAACCGCTATAGTTTCCATTGCTTGGTTATGACGTTTGCTTTCTTCCAATTTTGCCTTTGCCGCACTGGTATCATTTACTGCTTTAGCTGTGCCCGCTGCACCTCCCGATAGTGCTCCCAATGCTGAAAGCCCAGCAAACAACGGGATGAGGAACGGAAGTACCCAACCAACCTTTGGTACAGGTATCACTCGTGGAGTTTTAATTGATTTCTTCTTTCTTTTCACAATATTTTTAGCTGCACTAAGAGCTATTTTTGTAGCTTCGATCAAGTCTTTTGGTTTTTTGACTTTTAAAATCTTACGTGCATTTCGTACTGCTTCTCGGAATGTGGGTTGGCTATTGGTTATTTTTAGCCTTAAGACCCATACCTAGGTAATTTTAGCCTTCATTGCGTTTGTTATAAGCCAGGCATTGGCACGTTCACTCAAATTTGCATCTGTAGATTTTGCACGCTGCCAGGCTTTTTCAGCTAATATTTTATCAGCTATATGTCGATCACTTGTATCTTTATGTCGTGAGTATGCTATATCATGTTCCTTGCAGGCTGCATCCAGTAGATTAATGCCCGGATCTCCTCTCGCCAATCTTTGTTGTAACTTTGTTCCTGGTCCACAGTACTGGTATCCCGGTAAATGTAATTCTACAGGTAATTTGTTGATAATTAAATTTAATAGTCCTCTTCCCCCTTTCAAAGATTTTCTGGAGCGTTTCGATTTGTGATCCGACATCTTATAAGGTTCCGATGATACTATTGAAATATAATATAAACAGGTGTACTTATATGAATCCCGTTAGTCTTCAATATGCGGTTCATTAAACAACAACAAGCTTTTCCTGTTCGAAATGCTGATGTAGCTGTTATGAAGGTGAAAAAGAAGCATGGTCCCCTATTGCCTAATAGTATAAGGAGCATCATTGTTGGACCATCCAATTGTGGAAAAACTAATGTTATGATAAGTTTGCTGGAACATCCCAATGGTCTCAGATATGAAAATATTTACATATATTCCAAATCCTTATATCAACCAAAGTATGAATACTTGAAGCGAGTGATGATTCCCATATCCGGATCGGGGTATTATACATTCTCAAACAACTGCGACGTTCTACCACCAGAGGAAGCCAAATCACATTCCGTGTTTATTTTCGATGATGTAGCATGTGAAAAGCAAGATAATGTGCGATCCTATTTTTGCATGGGTCGCCACGAAGATATAGACAGCTTCTATCTCTGTCAAACATATACGCATATACCAAAGCACTTAATGCGTGACAATGCTAATTTAATCATCTTATTCAAGCAAGATGACTTGAATTTGAAACATATCTATAATGATCATGTGAATACAGACATGAACTTTGATACATTTCGAAGAGCCTGTGCTACATGTTGGAAGGATGAATATGGATTCTTGATGATTGATAAGGATAGCTCATTAAACAAGGGGCGCTACCGTAAAGGATTTGATACCTTCATTGTACTATAAAAGAATGAAACATGCGAAATCTTCATAAGTCGAAGTTGTAACTCTGCCGAAAGCACACCGAATCCTGTGGAACTGCTGAGTAGATTCAAGCTGTTCACCTATTATCAGACCTGTTTGAAAAGCTGTTCGCCTGTTATCAGAGCATTTTGAAAAGCTGTTAAGCTGTTATCAGAGCTGTTTTAAAAGCTGTTAAGCTGTTATCAGAGCTGTTTGAAAAGCTGTTAAGCTGTTATCAGAGCTGTTTGGAAAGCTGTTTACCTGTTATCAGAATTGTTTGAAAAACCGTTATTCAGTTAATATCGAAGATGAATCAAAATCTATTAAAAGAAATCATCAAGACAAGGAATGCAGTGCGAAGGAAATTTAAAGCTCTAAAGACGGAAAGGATTGAAGCAGAAGCTCAACTTGAAGAAACTTTCAAGCCAATCACCAAACCCTTAAAAGAGTTTGTTACCAGAGTCAAAAACGAGCCACCAGTCAAATTCGAACCAAAAGAAGAAGACAACGAAATTGTGGAACCTTTTACTCCTCCAAAACGAAAATATGTGAAAATGGTGGCTGGTAGCACACCTATAAATTATGGAGATTATTCCTTAACATCTGAAGAAGAATTCGCAACACCTAAACATTCAAGAACATTAAAGCTATTCACTGATTATAGCCCTAAAATTGATCCAACCTATGGAGTTTACTATGATGACAACGCGTGGAGAATCGGTAATTCAACGTTTGATTTTGATGATGTAGGAAATATTGTAATCAAGGGGAAGAGCTTTAAAACAACTTTGGGGTTATGTGAGCTGCTATTTATGAAGGATCCTGTAAAAAGTCTATATACTAAAGAGGATTTAACTAATTATGGATCTATTTTGAGAGATACCAATGCATATAAACGTGACTATGCTGAAGATGGACAAATAAAAGGTACTAGAGCGGCTAAGTATAAAGCTATAATCAGTAAACTTATACAGCATAAAGGCATGGGACTAATGCGTCTGCCTAAAGAAAACATTGATCACATTTACTGGGATGATCCAAATGAATTAGTTAATAGACTGCGCCTTCTAATGGCATCAAAGCAGGCTGCAAACACCAGTCACAACAATGAAATTGTATCTATCCTGGAGGAGTTGCGAGAAGCAGATATTATAGTTTAAATACTACTCCATTACCATACTTCTTCACAATCTACAGATGAGCGTTGACAAGTTTGGGCGTTTCTCTAAGCGAGGATATCTTGGGAAAGCAGGTGAGCGTGGGCCAACAGGAGCTCAGGGGCAAGCCGGTAAACAAGGAACTCAAGGACCAGATGGTAAACAAGGAGCTCAGGGTCCAGCTGGTGAACAAGGAGAGCGGGGTATTGGATTTAATTTAACGATAAACGGCGACTACGATCTAAACTCAAAGTGTATAAAACGACTTGGTGAACCCCTTGAAAATGATGATGCTACTACCAAAGACTATGTTAACAAGAAAATTAAAATAAGTGTTGAAGAAATAAAAAAACTATTAATATAGAGGTGACAAATTTAACGCTATATATCAATGATGAAATCGCGAAGATTGAAAACTATCTGTTTACTTCAGTAATAAATAAGAAAGACTTGACACCAAAAGATGGTGTATATGAGTAAAAACTCTTGAGAAATCTGTTTCATTTATAATTACGATGAGTAAGAGACAAGTGGTAAATGAGCTGCATAAACCAGCGAGAAAAAATTTTAAACGACGTCGTGTGATTATCAAAGGACTAGATGACTTGTGGCAGGCAGACTTGGTTGAAATGGATCCCTACAAGTATGTAAACAAAGGTTACCGCTATCTACTGACAGTCATTGATACCTTCTCCAAATATGCATGGGCAATTCCAATTAAAAGAAAAACTGGTGTAGAAGTAAGAGATGCCATGCAATCTATATTAAGCGAGGGACGAATACCTAAAAACCTGCAGACTGATGATGGAAAGGAATTCTACAACAGCCTCTATAAAACTCTAATGCTGAAGCATGCAATTAATCATTACTCGACGTACAGTTTCCTCAAAGCATCAATAGTGGAACGATTTAACCGAACTCTAAAGGATATGATGTGGAAGGAATTCAGCTTTAATGGAACTTATCAGTGGATTGGTATGGTAAAGAAACTGCTCACTGAATACAACTCAAGAATACATCGAACTACAAAAATGAGACCACGTGATATGAACGCCTCCAATGAGAAACAACTGCTTTCAACTGAATCATATAAATATTGTTGTTCCTGCAAAGTATAAAGTTGGGGATTTTGTACGCATCAGCAAATACAAGCATATATTTGAGAAAGGCTATACACCAAACTGGACAGCTGAGATTTTTAAAATTATTAAAGTTCAAAACACAAACCCCATCACATATCGGCTGGAAGATTTTCAAGGAAATCCAATCACAGGAGGCTTTTATGAATTGGAGCTGTTGAAAGTTAAACACTCAAACCTATATCTCGTAGAGAAAATCTTAAAGAAGAGTGGAGATAAAGCTTACGTTAAATGGCTCGGATTTTCATCAAAAGATAATTCTTGGATTAATAACAAAGATGTTTTATAATTTGTTGAAGAAACAACTATAATACAATTTAAAAATAAATTAATAGTTATAATTCTAATATCTTAGACTGTTTTACAAATAAAACAAAGTACATAAATAAATGAAACTAAAACTATAATACATGTTTTTATTTACAATAATGAGCTTAGATTTCTATACTTTCTGTCCTTGTTCCTTGTTGATCTGGAACTGAACTTTCTGTGCTTGTTCGTTGTTGCTCTGGTGGAATTGAGTAATGTCCCCATGGTAGAGATTTGCAGTTAAAAGCTGCTTGTTGTTCAGGCATTCAACGTAGTCTTGGAACTTTATATGCCTCTGAACAACATTTGTCTTTATTCCATTACCATCACCTGCAAATTCACACATGATTTTCCCGTTCAGCTCATCCTTCATAAGACCAGGAGTCTTTTTATTCATAAGCGGTATATTGAACTGATTATTTACAGGGTAATCACTTGTATCGAATTTATCAATATTTTCAGCCATAAAGTCATATATCTTCAATTTCATATATTAGCGAGTCTGTATCGGTATACATGACTTTACATTTATCATCAAACTCGCGCTGCATAAAACTGTAATGGAAGTCGTAGAGGCATGTTTTTGAAATTTCTAAGACTACCATGCCGATATAGAGTGGCTTATTAAACAACATTTTCAGTCTCCTTAATTCCACAGCGACTAAATTCTCATCAAATATTTTCGTACTGTGGAAATTGGGAGCTGCAATCAGAGCTTTGGCACCATGTCGGCCTTCCCACTTTACGCAAAGCTTGATGTCACTATACTTGCGTACATTTTCCATGGTTTTACCAAACGCAGCATTATTCATCTTTTTATAGCTGTCTTTTTCATGATCGCTGGTAGCCTGTTTCCGTTTGGAGGTATTCAAATCAATGTATGGTTTAAGCCAAGCTGACTGGTTGAATTGCAGGATCCGGTGTACTTTTTTTAGGATGAGGCTATGTGATAAGCATTGTTTCAAATTTTGATAGTGTATAATATATTTTTCTTTATGGTGTAATGTTGTTAAAAGTTTTTCTAATTTTGAACCTGGTGGTGCTGTATGCTCAGAGCAAAACGGTAAATCTTTATGCTTATCATGCAGATGTGGTGGATAGTCTAAATCAACTTCGAGTATGTATCCAGTTGGTGAATCATCAGGAATTTGGAAAACATCAATATCGAGACTATCAGCCCATCTGAATCCTCCGGTAGGTAAATATTGTGACATGGCCCATCCATAAAGGTTGCTAACATCATAATATATCAAGTATTTTTGTTTTTCATCTGGGTTAAAATCATCCATATATTTATTGTTGGCTTTACTGTATCTATTGGAACATTGGCTTATACCTCCTCGAATACCTCTCTCTACGAATAGCAGTATGTCAACATCAGTTATCAGCTCCAGTTTCACTTTGGTATATTTTAACATTTCATCCCATGTTAGACCTGGCATGGTGTAATAATGTGCAGGATCTAAATTGTACGTCTTCATACAGACATCTCGAAAGTTCTCGAAGACATCGGTCAATAGAAGGACATCAGTTTTCAGGTATAGATCGGAATATTCGCCAAGTGTCTGTATTTCAAATGTCCTCCACACCTTTTCTGCGCGGCTGTAGTCCTCAGCAGATATATCACTGTCAGTCATTTTATTGTAGAATTGCTCCTGTGCCGGTAAGTGTTGCAAATCCAATTTTTCCCAATAGTCAACGAAGTCGTATGGGAAGACACCTTTGCGCGTAAGTAGTTTAAAGTCATCATCATCCAATTCCTGCCATACAGCTCTTGTAATATTTAATTTATCCATTGGTAGCAATGATGATAGCTTATCTAAGGATTCGGCCATAAAACGGAAGGAATCGATGAATCTGAATTTGATATGACTGCCTTCAACGTGCTTGGTGAACGAGATATATCTTTCTTTATTTATTGGTAGGAGATCCACTTTCCCAGGAATAGATGTAGCTATATCCTTAATAATGAAGTGAGCATCATATCCAGATAAATTGTGAAAAATGACTGGAACTATGGAGCAATCTTGGTACATCAGATTGCATGCATTGTGCGCTGGCCGTCGGTATTTTCCTGTTAAAAGAAATTAAGAAAAAATGAATTGAATTATGATTCTCAGTATTTACCTGTTAAGTGGCAATGGTCTCGGACTCGTTCCTCATCGGCTGCAAACGTTTTTTCACATATATGGCAGCAAGTATTTTTCATATGTGAACGCCGTTCCTCTTTAGTCAGGGGCTGCATTGGCCTGATGTTCAGCTTCGCCTGTACAGCTATGGATGCAATTTTTTTCAATTCTAATGCAAACCATTATTGACAGTCCTTGCCTCGATATGCTCTGTAATATGAGAGCTTAGCATCATGTTTGCAGTCGAAATAGAATCCTATGCTGTGAACTTCATGTTCCTGAATTCGCTGTGTATTTTGATCGTTTCCCTGAATCGGCTTCAATATTGATTCAAGATCAGCATACACACAAAACGGGACTGGATTCTTATGGTTATAATTCTTATATTCCAACCATTTCTTTTCCTCTGAGGGAAACATAATCCTACAGTCATTTTGTTTCTCACATTCGGGAGTGTGTGATGTTAATTTTTCTTCAGAGTAAAAGTAGAACAAACATCTGTCGCATATATACTTTCTGCTCTTTCTTTTTGAAGTTTGTTTATATACAAGGCGTGAAAGATCTTTAATCCAGCAGAAATGATATCTGCCATCATCATAATCATCATCATCATCATCATCATCATCATCATCATCCATATGATCTTCATCTTCATCATCATCCTGGTCATAGTCATCTTGTAGCATTAAGAGATTTACATGTCGCTCCATCCTGTGTTTCGTAAGCCTAACTGGAACTGTGGTGAAGAAACGCTCTTTCTCTAGAATGAATACGTTTATTGATAAATTGTTCTGGTCTTCAAATTGTGTAATTTGCTTAAGTCTCATGGGAAATGTTATTCCAATTAAATTTAGCACAGTTGAATAATGTGGCTATGATGAGGTCCTGTCGGTGTGAACATTTGTAGGGTAGAGCGCTGATGTTACGGCCCACACGAAGCATGCTACATCATTATTTTTCAAATTAATTCAAGCTTGCTTTAAAGCAATCTCCTTTGGTAGAGGTATATACGAAGATCCTCGAAGCTGTTCAAACTTGTTGATGTGTACTGCTAGATGTATTATAGAGTGCAGTGCCCAGCCACTGTCTTTTTCCTGGAATTCTTCCAGCTGAGTGTTTATTGGATCCAAAATGTTTGATTTAAACCAATCCTCTAAGTTATCATCTGCACTAATTGGAGCAGTTCTTGCTTGGAAATATTTAATGTCTTTTATGTTTTCATTGTCAGCACTTTGTTTAATAAATTCACCGCATAACGTCTTAGAAACTTTAATATTAAAATAATGTTTTAAGGTACTTTTAACACGACGCGTAAATAATTTGGCGGCGTCTTACATAAATAGCTTCGGATCGATATGTTTTAAATTCACAATAACACCTTGTCGAATTCTGTCTGCGAACGCTGTCTTTATTTCCTCCCCCCACTTTACAAAATCACTTCTTGTTACGCGAGTAATTCCTGCACCTCGATGGGGAGCTCTCAGTAGCGCTCTCAATGCTTTAATTTGCTCGATGCAGCTCTCGAAATGTCGTTTCCTAGCAATCTTTTTACACTCTCGAAATGCAACTTGAAATTTATGCATGTTTCTATTGCACTTTTTAACAATATAGTCTTTATTCACTGAATTTTTTAAACACTCCATCACATCTTTTCGCAAATTTTCAATTATTGAAAAACTTTTATTTACTAACACCGAAGACATTTTTAATTTTTTTATATTTTAAACTAACACTGAGACTTACTGAAACTGAATGATGGCTCCTAGCGGTTTGCTTGCGCTTTTATAGGAACACCTCGCTGTTTACTTTATACGAATTTGTTTACAGGAAGTGAAGTGGTATCAAGTTACGTGAGAATGGCTCATTCGATTAAATTTGTTTACACAGGTGTGCATGACTCCTTCAGCGAATTTGTTTACAGGAAGTGAAGTGATATCAAATTACGTGAGGATGGCTCATTCGATTAAATTTGTTTACACAGGTGTGCATGACTCATTCAGCTTAAATGCGAATTTGTAAACAGGAAGTGGGGTGATATGAAATTACATGAGGATGACTTTATTCAGCTGCGCGGATTGGTTACAACAGGATTAAACTTGTTTTGAAAGATTGGCTATAAATTAAGGAGCTGAATCAGATTCACTATCAGTTTCATTCCGGAGTTCAAACAAATAGGAAGCAAGGAGAAAATAATAATAATGTCAAACGCAATCGATGAACTAAAGAAGTTGGAGCAGTACCAACCGTCCCTGAAGACGTGCCAAATGGAGTTGGATAAAGAGTACAAGATTCTTGGAGCGAGAAGGTGTACAACTACATTTGGAGCTCGTGTGGTTCTGGATTTGGAGAATTATCAACTATTTCTTCCTTCACGATGCATCACAATTTCGGACGATACTTTGAGTAAAATAACTGTCCAGGGAGATTTCTCGGTGATTTACAGAGGACCAATCGGGCGATCATATAAAATTGAATTTATTCAGAATGATATTAATCTGTATCCAATTATTTATTATAACCGTTCAATAATAAAAAGGGAGTAATGTGAAAATAGTTGTTTTAATTAGTCGTGATAATGAAGGTCAAGCTTAGTACTGCTGCTCCACAAGTTTATATGATTGATTATGAACCCAGAAAAGGACCATGGGAGACATATGCTCTGGATCGCTTTCGCTTCCAAGATAGGATTAATAGAACTTCAGATATATTGTTGTCAATTTTCGATATGAAGCACAGAGAAAAAGTTTATAATTTAAGATTTAATGATGCGAATACTTAAATAAAAAACAATTTTTCATACAACTAATGACTTTTCAATACACACTCCTAGATACAAAAACCATTGTTTACTTTACTTGGCGGTATCAAATTACCAGCCACCTGTCCACCGAGGCTTTAATTTCCACTACTTCTTACAAGCAGCCGTGATCTATTTTTAGATATCATGATCACTCTCGGCTTTTTAATCCGCAGTTGTTTTTTTTTTCAGCAAAAGAAATTTTCAATTATAACTACTCATCTAAGACAACATATCAGTTGTTGTTTTTTTTTCAGCTATTGAGAATCTTTCATAAATTTGTTTACTTTACTCGGCTCTGTGAGAATTTTGTTTACATTATTCGACTGCGATTTTGTTTACATTATTCGGCTGTACGAATTGTTTATGCAATGAATAAAATTAGAAGCATTACACCTGACGATAAAAAATTAGGCTATTTCATATCTACCTACGTTAATTGTTGTTGTTGTTAATTTAAAAACATGGTACTGAATATCGCCTGGTAGAAAATCTTTTAGTATGTCATAGAGTGTGTGTGTATGTGTGTGTGCGAGAGAGAGGTGGTGTGTGTGTGTGTGTGTGTGTGTGTGTGTGTGTGTGTGTGTGTGTGTGTGTGTGTGTGTGTGTGTGTGTGTGTGTGTGTGTGTGTGTGTGTGTGTGTGTGTGTGTGTGTGTGTGTGTATGTGTGTGTGTGTGAGTGTGTGTGAGTGTGTGTGTGTGTGTGTGTGTGTGTGTGTGTGTGTGTGTGTGTGTGTGTGTGTGTGTGTGTGTGTGTGTGTGTGTGTGTGTGTGTGTGTGTGTGTGTGTGTGTGTGTGTGCGTGTGTGTATGTGTGTGTGTGTGTGTGTGTGTGTGTGTGTGTGTGTGTGTGTGTGTGTGTGTGTGTGTGTGTGTGTGTGTGTGTGTGTGTGTGAATATCCCTCAATTTGTTGACTTTACTCGGCTGCCATTTTGTTTACATTATTCGGAATTTCATTATCGGCCTGAAGACGGACATATCCAAGTCAACATACCTACCTACATTGGTTGTTGTAGTATCCTCCTAAAAGAAAACTTCAAGATGATGTCACATTTCCTGTACAAAAGCGACTTCAGCCCCCATCCCCTCCCTTCCCCCCCTCCTAAGAACCCACAGTGATCCACCAAAATAGTTGGAATTTTCCGGACACTTTTTGTATGGAAAAACTGGTCTGGTACCCCCATAGAACAACTACTTTACTAGATGGGAGGATTTGAAATATGAGTTGAATAGGGTATTTAGAGAGGTTCACTCGAGTATGCAGCTTTATTTAGAAATGACTAAATTAAAACAAAATCATAACGAAACGGTTATGCAGTATACGCAAAGATCTGAAACTTTAACTCGTCGACGCATACAAGCTCTTTTTAATGAGGATTCAGAAAATTCGTCTTATTACGGACAGAAGGTAGTTATAGAGAAGGATATGTTAAATGCATACGTTTATGGATTGAGAAAGGAAATAGGGACTTTTGTAAACACTCAACGTCCTAAAACTCTGGCTGAGGCGAGCCAACTAGCAATGGAAGAAGAAATCCGTTTAGGATATTACGGTTGCAAAGATAAGGAGAATACGGGAAGAAATTTAATTAAAATTCATCATTTTAATCCAAAATGCTATAACTGCGGAGGCATGGGCCACATATCAAGGAATTGTTTCAAAAGTAAACAGAATTTTGATCGAGGAAATAAAAAGGTAGGGCAAACAACAAGTATATTGGTAGTAAAAATCCGGCAAGTAACCGTGATCCTTCTAATACGAAAGTAGTGGAAATTCCAATGAAAGAAATGGGTTCAAATTTTCGAAAACGGGAACAATAGAGGGTGTTGTTTCCAATTGTCATCAAAGCCCTCACATTACATTAAATTATGACGGACAGAATTATATATTTCTCGTTGATACAGGGGCAGGTAGAAGCCTAATTAAGGAAAATTGCGTCTATAAAGAGGATGTTGATTTTAATGACATAATTTATTTTAAGGGGATTGGTCGCTCCAGTCGATCTAGTATAGGTGGTGTTAATATACCTATGAATCATTGTAATGAATTAAATAAAAACTATTATTCTATCAAAACTAAGTTTTATGTCGTTACGAAAGATGTAATCGGATTCTATGATGGGATCATAGGTAGCGATTTTTTAAGTGAGATGAATTTATGCATCGATTTAAATAATAACATAATATATAAACATTATCTTGAAATGAAGCTCGAATTTAAAAATCAAGAAATGATAACAAACTGCGTTGATCAACGTATTGGAGAGAACAGATCTCTGAACGAATCTACTACGTCCCTGTCTACTACATACAATGAACGATTTAATAAAGTATGGGAAGGAGTTAGAAAGAATCATTTAAGAGTAAGAATAGATTTGGAAGCTTTGAATAATATAATTAAAGAAGTTCACCATATATTTAGTTTGGAAGGTGATAATCTGACTGAAACTTCTGTTATTGAGCACCATATAAGAACAAACAGCGAATCACCAATTAATGTTAAAACCTATAGGTATCCCAAGATTCAT